>ML796704.1:73020-109921 GCA_009831015.1 Picea engelmannii | reverse complement strand
AGCATACTATTCAGTGGCACTCCATCACTTATGTGTGACATGACTTCCTTCAGTAATCAAAGGTAAGACATAAAGGTATGTTACGTGTTCAAGGTCAAATTGGTTAGATCTATATGTTGTTCCTTATTTCTGATGTTTATCTTTGTTAAATCTGTTTATTCTTGTTAGATTTATATCAGATCTATAAATCAGATTGGTTTTAGTTTTGATTTGTATAGATCTATATCATATCTATTAATTAATTATGTTCCTTAGTTTAGATCAAAAATAATGTTTGTTTGATTAATCTAGATCTATTCCTGTGATCTTGTTTTTTATTTTAGTTTAATCTAGTTACTGCCAGGTTAGATCAGAGTATTGTACACACTCAAAATTTGTTTGAAGATTCAAATCTAATAGTTGTTCTTTTTCTGATCTGATTTATTTTGTTCAGCAGTTCAGTGTAGTATTGATTCACTGTTTTAATGTTTTTCTAGCTAACTAAAATTTACAAAGACACTATTTTTCTGCCCTACTTCCCTAATTCTAACCATAGATATTTAAATTGAAGTGTTTTCAATGATAATAATTAAATTGAAATATAAAATTATAATTTTTATAATTTTTATAAATAAACTATAAATTATGTTAGTAGAATAATCAAACCACATTAAGTTAGTAAGTTATTTTAGATAGTTTTTCTTAAATATTAGTGGTGAGTCAATTAAGATTTGTAGATAATAGTTAATGATAACTATTTTTATTATCAATTGACAACTTAATTATAATAGATTTTGTCACCTTTCAAAAAGAAAAAAACACCAAACCCCAATTTATAAATATCTTACATTCTCATAAATAAACTATATTAATAATAATAATGATAGTAATAATCTAATTTTAAGGTCACAGCCAATCCAGACACCAAACTGGTATATGAAACCCCTTTTTTGTGGGACAAGGGACCCCCTCTGCACAGTAATTTGAGTGTGCAGTGATTTGACTACTAAAGTTTATAGAGGTCTATATACCCTACCTCTCTCTGGATTTGAACCTGCTACCTTTTAGGAGCTCTCTCTGGATTTGAACCTGCTACCTTTTAGGAGGAAACACATATTCTTAATCATTAATAAAATAATCTAATCATATTTTACAATTTAAACTACATTATAATAAACAATTTATAAATGTGTTACATTCACCTAAATAAACCAAAACAACCATGTTTAAAATGATATTGGAATAACCACACCAGAATTTATAAATAAACCATGTTAAACATGGTAGTGGAATAACCAAATCACAATTTATAGATATTTCACATTCACGTGGATAAACCAAGTTAATAGAATAATCAAACCACAATTTACTGTACCTGGAATTTTCCTGGACACCCATACTCTCACCGTAAAGCCATGAGTACAAATCTGTACATATTTCCAGTGCCACGTGCCATGTCCCAAATCAACCTCTCCTTAGAGATTATTGTCTCCTTTTGAGACAAATTTGTCGGAAAGCACTCCCGACTGCTGTTATTCTTCAATAATCGTTAAGGTTGGTGAATGTTTAATTGTTCCAACCTTGTTAGAAACTTGTACGGCCAAACCAAGACAGAAAAATGACAAAAATAAACAACAAAACAAAAACAAAAAAAGCATAAACTGTATAAAAGAGCACACGTTTGGATAGTTTTAATAGTGGGGTAAGATGCTTTTGAAAAAAAGGTGCATCAGATATGGGAGCTTAGATCTCAAGGGAAATGACCCAAACATATACATTAATGGAAATTCAACAAATTATCATGAAATTTTTTCCATCTACATAGATTTGCATGTAAGAATGAGAGTGCTAAATCTGAATGAGATCATATCAAAAATGGCATGGATTTCAAAGGCAAAACATACATTATAAAAGCATCTATTTACAGAAGAGTAACTAACCTTGCGCATTATATTCTGATGCAAAGACTAATTAGTTCACCCACTGTGAAAACAGATACAGGTAATTTGAATGGTATGCAACAAACGCTCAAACAGTCAGCTCTGGGGATGAAAAACAGTTGAACAAAGAGTGATAATATGGGGGTTGAGAGGGAAAAGCCCAAACAAGAAAAGAGAAGTTGCATAATTACATGCACGAAATAGGAACCAACCACCCCTAATGATGAATAAAAGTTTTGAAGGACCAAGGCATTTCATGTGGCCCAGCAGGGTTCTAATCCCCTGAAGCCATATGCATTGCATCTAAGATAGGCATAAACTGGAGGTCTTGCAACCCCAATATTTCTATACAATGCACATAAAATCTCTTCATCGATTTCAAAGTTGCAATTACACTTCACAGGACATTAAGGCAAGCTTGACAAACTTGAAACTTTGGAAACAGTATGGACAATCCACAGCTTGACAAACTTGAAGCTTTGAAGGCATTGTATGGATACTCGAAAATTCCCAAAACAAATGGGTGAGAAGCAACGGGAAAAGCCTTAAAGAAATCATATTCCTGCATATTTGCAATATCATTTCTAAACTCTCCTAATGCAATATACGCTAAAACTAGAAGTTTGAATGCTGTAGAAATATAAAATCACTATATACTAGATTGACAATATTATTGTAACTTGAAATAGTAAGTGTGAGTCAAACCTTCTTAATAAGAATAACTAAAATTATCCATGTAGAATTCACTTCAAAAGCTTATTGAAGTGACATGGCAAAAGGACTCATTAAAAGAGCCATTACTTAACAATAACTTTAATTTAAAATCATGTCAGTTAAAGATTTGGGGACCCTAAAATAGTGCCCAATGCGTGTGCATAAAGCATTCATTGGCCGTCCTCCACCTTTCAGCATCACCTGTAGTCAAGCCATTGTCCTGTATTAAAAGAATGGTCAACGATGAGAGCTCTAATATTCAGCACTGTGCCACTTAATCACAAGAAGAGCTCCTGCAACAACATCCATACCCTGAAGGAAATGCCAAAGAATATTGCCAATTTGACCTCCTACTCCACTGCACTTGTAAAAGAAATATGTACAAGGACTCGACCCCTACAACCACTGGACATGAAGAATTGAAAGCACAGTTGCTTACAGATTCACCCAAATAGTACAATGGCCATTGCCACAAAATTGGACAAGAAATGGCTACAGAGTAATTACGAATGGCGGCATGTCTTTACGAGGCCCTGCTACAGAACGATATACATAAAGTTTCTCCACAAGATGCTCATCATATCCATTTTCTCTGATTATTTCCACATTCAGCAAGGGCATTTTTTTTGCTAGCTCCATGCAACCCTGTATACTGACTTTGCAATCAGACATCCATAAAAAACGCATATGCTCGTAATGATGTAAACCAGACAAAAGGGCAGTATCTCCAAAAGGGCTGTCCCTTATCTCAAGCTTTCTAAGACTTCTGCATCCATCGAGAACATGCTTCATGCCTAAGTCATTCTCCCCAGCAAATGCCACTGATAAGGTCTCTAATGATTTTCCATATGTCCCAATGTATTTAAATGCTTCATTGGTCAGAAGGCCAGACACTGCCAACCTTGTCAGTTTTTTGCAGTTCATTACAATGGCACCAAATCCTTCATCCATTGGTTTACCAGTAATATGATCAGGTTTGTGCCGACCCATGATACAGAGCCGAAAGCTGGCAAGTTTTTGACAGTTTTTTGACATGGTCACGACTGCTGCATTTGTCATACGCTGACAAAAGTAAAGTATCGACTGGAGATTTGGACATCCTTCTGAAATGGCAATCAGCCCCTCATCAGATACACAACCATCCCCATCCTCTCTTGCATCGATGGGAAAAACTCGGAGATCTCTCAAGTCCTTACAGGTTGCAGCAGCAGCCCTTAGACCTGCATCTTCCACTGAGTCTAAAACCTGCACAAGGATTTTGTTCTTTCATAAGGAAACATTCCATTGTATGAGTAATGAAATAAACCAAATAGCAGAGTATAATGCTAAAATGTTCCTTACCAAGCTAAAATGTTCCCTACCAAGATGAATCATTCCCATAGTGACCATATATGACCATGATTCAAAATAATTGAAACAACTCAAAAACTGTAAAGCCTAGACCAGGTTTGTTGAAATCACTGTTCTAAATAGATAGTCATTGAGTCAGAAGATGTCACCATCTGGAAGAGTAGCCTTAAACCAATAATAGCTTTGAATGGCTCCTAATAAACAGATAACATGGAAGCTTAAAAAATCTGTGACAATTCTCTAAAGTTGATAATTACTTTAGTATTTGTATCAAATTACATTTCAAACCTGCAAACATTTACTGCAGGCATAATTACCAGTTTCAAAAAGATCGGTAGGCTCAGGAGGGGGGAGGTTTGGAAAAGTTTGAAATGGACATGATAAAAGTTTGGAAATATGGAACATATAAAATTATGCCTGAAATTAGACATATTACTCAGAAATTCAAAAAATAACAGGAAAATACATGAACACAAAAAAATAAGAGATCTCAATTTTCCTCATATAAAGTGTTTTGAGTTTATAAAGTGACGGAACAAGATGTGGGGAGGCAACTGGGCTCTAAAGTAGTTATTTCTTTTGTTTATCAATCCAGTTTTTTGGTTTTATTTTTCTTGTGTTTTTCTTAAAGAAAATTTAGGAGGTTTGGTCTGGACCAGTTCGTCCAGTCTGAAAGGTTTAGGGTCCAGTTGTGCCTGAGCCAGGTCCTGCCAAACCTGTTTACTTTGGCTGCAGGCCACTTCCCACAGCCAGTTTGGTCTAGCCTTGTTTAGTCTTACAAGTTTAATGAAGTTAGAACTAAAGCAAGATTAGCTTCCTACAGCAACGGTTCTATCCATCCGTAGATGCAGTCGAAGAAGTCAATAGATGGTAAAGGAGCTTGATAGAAACTGAAGAAAGGTTGACTTTATTTACAATTTAGCTCTTAATTGTAGTAAAATCCATAAATTCATCAGTTAGATGACAGAATGAAATATGTTGACTGGACTTAATTTAACTACCTATCGAAGCAACCCTAAGTCTAATTCCATAATTGTCACTTTTTAGATGTGTTTTAAAAGATCCAATATTTGCCCCAACTCCCTGCTATACCAATCACAGCATAACTGAAGTGCAGCTCCATTAAACATAATAGATTGTTAGCAGATACTCGGGAACAACTTCCTGAAATCCTGACAGAGACAGAAATGACTTGGGATTGTGAAAGGCGATATAAGATTTAAAAATCTCTGACAATTCTTGCTTAAAATTGATAATTCTTCTAGCATTTATATCACAATTACATTTCAAACCTTCAAACCTTTGCTGCAGGCATAGTTACCAGGTTCAAAAATTTTGGTAGGTTCATGAGGGGGTTGGAAATGTTTGAGATTTCAAAAAAAGTTTGAAAGGTTAGGGGAAAAGTCCAGAAATATAAAACATATAAAATTATACATATTACTCCGAAATTCAAACAGTCGCAGGAAAATAAGTAAGCACACAAAAGCAAAAATCCAAAAAGGAGATATTTCATCATATAAAGTGTTTTTAGCTTATAAAGTGGAGGAATATGACATGAGGGGGCAGCCGGGCTCTAACATAGCTTTTTCTTTTGTTTATCAATTGAAATCTTTCATTTTCTTCCTTATGTTTTTCTTAAGGAAAGGTTCAGAAGTTTGGTCTGGACAAGTTCGGCCACTCTGAAAGGTTTGGGGTCCAGCCGAACTTGAACTTGAGCCAGGTACGGCAGAATCTGGTAACTATGGCTGCAGGCCACTTCCAAAGCCAGTTTGGTCTGGATTTGTTTAGTCGTACAAATTTACTGAAGTTAAAACTAGAACTAATGCAAGATTAGCTTCATACGGTGACAGCTCCATCCATATGTAGATGCAATCAAACATGTCGAAATGGTAAAGGGGTTGAAGAGCAACTTGAAGAACAGTTATTTTATTTACAATTTAGCTATTAATTGTAGTAAAATCCATATATTCATCAGTTAGAGGACAGACAGAATGAAATATGTTGACTGGACTTAACTTAACTACCTGCGGAAGCAACCCTAAGTCTAATTACATATTTATCTCATCTTTAGTTGTGTTTTGAAAGATGAGTATTTGCTTTTATCTGGATACTCCATAGTAATGGGCAGGGAAGATAACAAACCCAAAGACGCTGCAATTTTGGACAATTGCAAACAATCTGCTCCAACTCCCTGCTACCAATAGCAGCATAACTGAAGTTCAGCTCCATTAAGTTATTGCAAGCAGAATAGATTGTTGGCAGATACTCAGGAACAACTTCCCGAAATCCTGACAAACACTGAAGTGACTTGCAATTGTTGAAGGCAACCTGAAGAACTGTTGCTTGTTCTGGTATAAAATTATAGGAGAAACAGCCTGTTCCTAAATGTGTAAGTTGTGGGGCTCTCAACATAAGTCGATGCAGCTGTACTATAGAAATAGCCCTATTCAGCCTTAGTTCTTTTAGAGACCAGCATCGTGCCACCAATTTTTCAAGTGCATCAATATTTATTGAGCCGTCCAAACATTCAAAACTAAGGCATTCTAAAGTGGTAGTTGTTTCTGGAAAGCAGCTCAACCAATCAACTCCATTATCGATGATATCATCTTCATTCAGATCAAGTCGTCTTAATTGTCTGCAAAAACAAACCTCATCAATTAGAAATTTTGTGCTTGAAAGGTTGTCAATGATGTATCATTTGAAACAAAAGTTACTTCATTAAAATCAAAAAGTTAAGCCTATTTACCTATAAAGTTGCCTCACTAAATAACTCTTTAAATAAATATAAAGAAAAAGAAAAGCTAAAAACATCCAAAGCAGATGCCAAAATAAGATTCATTTTTCACTCATTTTTGAGTAAAAGAGAAAGGAAACTATCCAGGTTTAGAAATAATTCTAGTCTGGATTATACACTTATTATCATTTTGACAGAAAATAGAATCTCTACCACAATTCCAAAAAATTATCAACAGAAACTTAGGTAGTACAAAATTGAGATTAGTGAAAGCTTATATCCCCAAATAAAGGAAAAGACTAGGATACTACTGCATGCCATAAAAGGAAGAAAAGATTCGCTGCAGACTAGAGGCTGAGTTTGTATTGCATCAGATCTGTGTTGCAATTGAGAATACGGCCGTTCAATAACTGGAAGGTAATATTACTTTCTCTATTGACTAGATGAAAGGTGCAACTTCTTCCTCCGTATATTCTTCATTATTTGAAATTGACCCTAAGCATGTTTCAAGATGCTATTCTGAGTCATTCTTGTCTGCCCCTTATTAATTACAGCTATTACTATTTATCCCAGGAAAGTGATTCTGCAAGGTTATACTAGCCATGGAGTTTTACCTTCCAAAGCACTTGGGAGAATGATCAAGTAAACATGCCGGTTGAAATCCCCTTGTTTGGTAAAAAGTTAAAACTCTTTCAATTATGCAAAAGATGACCAGTATTCTTCTACAAAGGTGGTCACTTACACAGAGAATCGCCATTTTCCCTGCACTTTGGCCAACAAACACAGAATTTGTGTCTATGGGTCTTTCCTTACCTTATACAGAGCTCAGTCAGGTAAGACTATTCAAGAGTCAAGACTTCACCGGAGAGCAGAGCAGACCTTTCAAGAGCTTATGCAAATCTCTGTTAGGTAAACCTTTTGAAACCTAACCTGGGCAGACCTCACTCAGACAAGCCTTTTCAGAACCTTGCCCGGACAGACTTCAGTCAAATAAGACTCATAAGACCTTACCGAAACGAATGAAAATACTGTGGTTTCTCCGAATATTTCTAAAAACAAATCTCACCACAGAAATCTTATTAATCAGATAAGACTTTTTGCATATTCAGAGCTCAGCTAATAATACCTTTTAGGACCTTACCTACCAGAGCTTAGATAAGACCAGACCAGGATCTTACCTGACTAAACAGAGCTCAGGTAAGACCTTTCAAGACTTTACTTGAAAGGTCTTACCTGAGCAGAGTTCTATTAAGTAAGACCTTTTAGGACCACAAAATCATCACATCAAACATACCTCTTTAAGGATGCTCTATAATATACATAAATTCTATGATTGAACCACAGTCCAGGCTGGCTATTCAAAGATTAGACATCATTCACACTCCTAGAGTACTCTGTTACTGTTCTATGCTCAGATAGCATATCAGCTGACCAAAAGGGAGGAGCATGTTAACATAATTGAAATCAGAAAGAAGGGAATCAGAAGGAAGGGATGTGTCTACATTGCATGCAGGTACATGTAGGTACACTTTCAAAAGCAACACAGACACAAGAAGCCCAGTTTGCTTCAGCATATTTTAATTTTCTCTGTGCTGAAACTCTTTTATAGAAGTATTGTACTTGAGAAAGTCTATTAAGCATGTCTGTATTGGGCATTAAGGAGCCTACCCTTTGCTTCTGAAGATCTCATGTAAATGTTTTTATTCATTTTTAAAGGCTAATAAGTAGAGATCAGATTGTTGACTCTTATAAGAATGGAGTTTCTAAAACTTGAAATGCATCCATCAGACCATGTTACCCAACTCGGCTCAGTGAAATACTCAGTGCAGGAAAAAATGCAAGAGTTCAACTTGGCTCAGGAAAATCTTGGCTCGTACAAAAAACAATTTCAAAATACCATCAAACTTGGGAAAACTTGGGAAAAACTCATTGACCTGATGGGTTAAACCCAAGTTGGCAGGTTTGACTCACCGGGAATTCAAATTTGCTCATTTGGGTGCTGAGTCAGGTTTTACCCACGAGTCCAGTAACTATGCCTCAGGCCCTGCCTTCCGCTCAATGATCTTGTCAAATCCATCATGCTGTATGGCTTATCAGGTAGTGAACTTGACCACTCTTATGATCACTGAAACCAATATAACAGCAAAAACCAACACTGAATAATGAGGAGCAATAAGCTTATAGTCCCCCAGGCTACCTTTCTAGCGGATACTGTGTATCGCTAGAAGCTAAAGGCCATGTATAGACTATAAACATTTGGGTGCGTCATTCTCGAGAAACAAACCTGACATGTGCCTTCAAGATGGAGACTACCAGGCAAGAGTTACACATGCCTTTATTTTCTCTCCCTTCATGGGGCCTCTGTTTCCAGTTCCAGCACACCTTGACATCTGCTCTTTATACTTGTCATGGTTTTTGCTTCTGCATTTATTTTGTACTCTTGTTGGCTAGTTACTTAGTCCTTTTTCTGTTTCACACTTTCTTCTTTTGATAGAATAGCATTAGGAGATGCTTTCGCAGTCCCACTCACTTGTATTTACTCTGGATGTGCTTTTGAGTACCATTGACCTAATTTTGTGGTTATTCATTGGACATTAATAAAATTATTGTATTTTTATTATCTACTAGAGAGAGTATTTGCAGATGGAAGTCCATGGCATTCATACCAAGCTCCTTAAATTTAAAGCTGTTGTCAGATTCATACCGTTGCATGGCTGAGGAGTGGGCACCAAACCTCTCTTTTAAACTAAGTCAACTCGTTTGTGTTCGTGTTCAAATTCGACAACAATGAAATTCAGAAAAAAAAATCTTAAGTGCAAAAAAATATGATAAAATTTGCCATTAAGGTTCACCCTGCTTGAATCTTGTAAAATGTCTACTTGTCATCTCTATCCAGAAGATTATGAAATTTTTGTGAGATACTGGCATAATCTGGACCTTGGCTTATAAGGTTTTGTGTCCAAATCAGGCATATTGATATAACAAGGTTCAGATTACATTCCTTAGGTCAGGGTCCTGGCAAAACGAGGTCCAATCCTGAAATGGTAAATATAATCACCAGCCCTTAAAATTCAATCCTTTTCAATAAAAATAGGTTAACCTTGTGACTATGCTTTTAAGAGCCGTGTATATTATCATCGAGTAGAAACTCGTGCTGTCCAGACAGACAAGCAAGTGCACAATAAACCAAGCTGTTGTTTTAGTGTATATTAGAGCTCAGCTATTACAACTGAAGGCCATGTGCAGAGTTCAGACAGACATTGAACCTATATAAGGTCATATGCATGAAAACATATATTTTGTCAAATTTATGTTACCAAACTCCTCACAAGATATTGCTCCTGAAGACAGAGATCCAATTCTGCAGCAGATACTCCTCTTCTCCAAAGTTACGATATAAATGAGTTTGGTAGCAGGTGGAGACGTAGATCAAGTCAAGGTGAGGCAAATCCTCAAAAGATTAATGCATCCTCCTGGGTTCTACCTTAATGGTCCCAGACTAGCTATCAAGGAGGGAAACAGGGCCTATGGCGACTACATTCAGATCACAGGTGCACACCCCTAGAGTTCTATCTTACATCATTTAAATCATTATCTACACAGCACAAATGGAACTAGCTATGCATCAACCAGTTCAGAGTTCAAAATTTGTTCTCATTACATTAGGGGTAGGGCAGAGCCCCAAATGCATGGTCAGACATGTCTCTATGACCTACCCCACTGGCCAACACATTAAAATGTCTAGACACCACAGGAGATATCCAGAGGGAAGGCAGTTGACAGAGATCTTGCAGGATATTGCTTTATCTTTAGCACCTTGAGATATGGAAACTACTTGAAGTTGTCATGCACTAAGTTCTGTACTTGCCACTCAGATTTCCCGAATGGAGAGTGCCACCTTCAGGTACTCTTGCGTTAATCTTGTATCTATGATACAATCTGGAGATGTTGTAGCACAACTTACTGATATACCCCTTCATCATGGCTTCCACTGGTTCCATTGACTTTCTGTTTGTGACCATCTTTTCTCCCTTTATCATACCAGATAATGTCCAGAGAGTAAAAACCAATGGAGAGGAGGTTCGACTTTAAAGTCATCCAAGAAATTCGAATTGGCCATTATAGCCATTTGGTTATAAAACAATGCACACATTTTGACAGGTAGGGAGTTAGCCGCTAATATTCTCTACACGTTGTCTCCAATTGCAAGCAATGCACGTATGGCTTGCATGTTCATCTGTATGGATAACGGTAAATGTCCTCATAAGGCAACTGCAGGGTACTTTCACTCCATGCACTCGGAGGCCACCAGATGAGTTAGACCTTAAACAAGAACATTCTGGGCACAAACCAGCAATTTTTATAGAAATGACTCAAGTATGAAATCTTTACTTCTCTATATACACATCAGGTTGCTGCTTCAAATAATACATTGAATGTTAATGTGTACAAAACTCGTGAAATAGCGGTGCAGGTGAAGTCTTCAGGCGAAAACTTCTTCCGGTCAAAGTCTTGGAGCTAGATACAATGCAGCGGCAATAAGTGCAGCGGCCATAAGCTTGACAGCCCAGAAAGGGAAAAAAGTTGGGCATATTCTTTAACGCGTTTCAATCAAACATGATATCATGCATAAGAACTAATGCTCCAGCCAAAGAGTCCAAACAACAAAGAAACAAAAGACAGTAAAAGTTGGGCAAGTTCAAGCATTTCAAGCTAATCAAATAATCAGATATCCCAAATGTTCCAACAGGACCTTGGTTCACTCGAGAGGTCGACAAGAGTGTTCAGCTGTTTAGGAGGCTCCTTTCTCACTGCGGTCTGCCCCGCAAGGTATAGCATGGGTTTAGAAAGGATAGGACCCAGTACAAGTCCCGGGTGATTTTGGCAAAAGATATGCAGTAGTGATTGAAACGATGCATACTGGTTCTATAAATCTTCTAATGATTATTGCTAGTATCATACACTCGTACCACTAGTCAAAGGCCATGAGATAAGATTCTGTACCTGCACTTGCTTGCAATCATACCAAGGCCCTTGGTGCTGAATCCATCACAGTAAAGTAGTACTAAGTCCTTGAAGTTTGGGAAAGAGTTAGCAAGCAGAGCCAGATCTTCGTCTGTTACAGTCATCCTCTTCAATGACAGCTTCTCCAGCCATGGATAGGCACGAGCCATGGCCGAAACCCATGGATGTAGATGGGCTCCCCATTTCGGAGGCACCAGATTGAAATCCGCAAATCTAGGTTTACCCTTCAATGTCACGGACTTTATCTTGCGGAACCTGTTAATCATAGTCTCAGGCGAAAGAGCATAACAGTTCCCTATAAAGACCTGGTGGCGAGTCCAAGCCTCTACTCTGTACCACGATTTGCAGACCAGAGAAACTGCATTTCTGTCCTTGTGGGCTGTCAGAAACACAAGCACATGCTCGAGAACTTCATCGGGGAAGGAGATTTCTATGGCTTCTGTGTCACTCTGGGATGAAAACTTGCACATGGAGTTCAGATCAAGGCTCATACACTCCTCCTCCTCCTCAGGGTTTTCTGAATGGTCCTGTATCATTTGAGCCATCTGGGCACCCTTCTCATCGTCTGTAGTCATCGAATGACTGAAAAGCTAGAGCCAACCTCCATTTGCAAGAGCTACCCTCATTGTTTTCGCTGGTGGGTTTCCTTAGTATCGACTTTTAGTGCCATGGATGGCTTCTATCAGCATACCCATGTCAGTTTCCAGCTCAGTGAAGGTATGGAGATGAGATTTCACCAGACCCACATCAGTCCCAAGCTCTGTGACAGGCCTTTTAAAAGTATGGAAATGAGATTTCTCCACACCCAAATCAGTTCCAAGCTCTGTGAACGGCCTTTAAAAGTATGGGGATGAGATTTCACCACACCCACATCAGTTATAGCTTTCTGAAGCCTTGGAAAGCGTGGAGATGAGATTCTGGGGCCGAATCTGATAGCATACTCAATAAGCAGTACCTACTGGACGGGTGGGGACAAGACCGGGCATGGTGGAGTCCATTATGAAGTTCTCAAGTACATTTCAACAAAGCTGAGTAGGAGTATGGTCAAGAAGAGCCTAGATCTCCTCAATCCTGCCAAGGATAACAACAGTACATGCAGTTGAGAGAGAGGAGCAAAGCCATGAAGCCATTCATGTGTAGGAGTGTAGTAGGCCTTCAATGAAGTTAAGAAGATGTTGAGAAATGCAGCAGAGGAGATTGCAGAAATCAAGGTGGGTGTTGCAGGTGCTGAGAAAGAGCAGAGAGCGAGAGTTGTATATTCTAAAAGATTGTGGTTGTCATATGAGGCGGTAATGATGCGGGGGATGAGACAAAAAACATGCAGTGCTCGGAAGGGGACAGGCAGGTCTTATGGGCGAGCTAGCAGACAAGAAAACAATAAAGAAAACATGGTCATGGTCTGGGATATTGGCTTTACAGCAGGCTCGGCAAGGCAAGATAAGGTAGATGGTCTGCTGGATACATTAACAAACATGGGGTGTCCTTATGGGTAAACACTGAGGACTGGACCGTGCATGTGGAAAAGACTAGTGGATTCTGGAGGGCATCCCAATGGGCATTTCGGTACATTCTATTATTGTATATCATATAATATGATGAGATAAAGAATCTTAACATGTAAGAGTCAAACGCGCTGTTTGGCTCATCCGGTCAATTAATCCTTCTCAAGGACTTATCATTAATTACAGTTTAGTCATCTATAATTTCACCATCAGCAATCCAAATTACCTTTTCATACAGAATTGAACAACCCTGTTCAAAAGTTTGTTTCTCTGGTTCCCTCAAAGGCCTTAGGTCGGTCTATTTTACTGCTCGATTTAGTATCAATAGGACTGTGGTTTGTTACAAATATTGGGTTATATAAAGATCGCTTAAGCAAAATTATTGTACCATTTTTTAGCTTAAGACAAATGTGGTTATGTGTTTATAATTAAAAGAGGAAAAACTGTAAACCCACTTGATGAAATGAGTCGATCATAAAACACTTTTACATAAAAGTAGCTACGCAACTTTGTTGGAGTAAAAAGATTGTAGTTGGTACTAAGTAGTAGATTATTTAAAAACTGTTTCCAGCAAACATTATTTGGCAGTTTTTTACTCCAAGGTAAATGTGCTTCTAGTGAAGAAATTGTAAACTCAGTTAATAAAAGAAGTCGATCACAAAACGCCTTTAGATAAAAGTGGTTAAATAACAGAATGACAGTTTTTTGTTTTAAAGCAAAATGTGTTTCCAGAAAACACTGTAAACCCCAGGGAAACAAGGTGTTTCACTGTCCACTCATGACACAGATGACTCAAAACCAATCACGGTCAGAAAGGCAGCCCCCATATCCTTAACCGAAGTTTAAAACAAATATTAAATTGAAGGTCAAAATTTGTGAACAGTAAAAGCACATTAAATTGCACTCATATGCTGAGAGGACCTTCAACAGAAAAGATAATAAATAATAATCAAAGCCTAAAAGCAGCAAATTCCACCAACTCAAATGTGAGTTTACAGGGGTTAAAAGTGTGGAAGGAAGGAATAAGAGGAGAGATATAAATGTCCAAAAGTACAAAGTGAAGTTATGATGAAAAGACAAGTGAGCAGGGAGAGATGAGATGAGATGAAAGGAAAGGAACATCAAAGCAAAAGTGAGCAGGTTTTGGCCACAACTTTTAAACAAACACAATGAGAGGGGGTAGGGTATGGAGTATAGAAGGGATGATTGGACCAGATTAAAAAATAGAGCATCTATCATGTCCTCATCTTACATAAATTTTTGGTGGGCGTAGCCCTTGGAGATCTTATGAAAGTTTCATGAGAAGGGAATAATCGGAACCATGAACACCTCAGGCATATCAACTTTTCAATACGAGAAAAATGACGATCACATGGTATAAATGGTCACACAGACCACTTTAGAACCTAATCCATCCATTGGTGAGGGTGCTTTCTTCAAAGGTGACTGTCAGACCCACCCACCAACTGCCTGATATGTTTGTTGCAGGAAATTTGATTTGTTGCTTTCGTGAAGCTTTTGTTTTCTTCAAAGTCTGTCTGTGCTTCTTTAATTCGAATAAGATTGAAAGCGTCTTCTAAGTTATGAGTAACATGCAGAAAGCTTTTTCTAATGACCTTGCAGCATTTCTAAATCATTGTCTTCGGTTTGGCTTACAAGAGCCACAAGTTTGGCGGTGTGATTGGAGATGGTACAAGACAAAAGACGGTAAGAAAAACAAATTAGTCAATGGTCATGGATGCCTGTTCAGTGAGTTAGAATTTAACACTCCAATGAAGAAGATAAGAGGCTTAAATTTAAGGAGAAGACATGGTTTCATAGATTCTGATCGTATTTGGGAATCTATTTTTTTAAGAAAAAAAATATCTGTGTTGCTTGGGACTTGATATATGGCAACTTTTTTGCAATTAAGACATTGAAATATTTAGGGGTTTTCATAACTTAAAAAACAGATGTGAAAAAAGTGTGAGTATTAAATATATCTTTTGGATAAGTAACTTTGTCAAATTTGTATAGTATTAGTTATTCAAGTTTTGTATTCAAGTGTTCTTATCTTCAATTTCTTAGAAGCCATTTTTTTAGCATACATATTTTAATGGATCTCTTAATTTTATGTAGTGTGTTAAATATGATTAAAGAGGATATCTTGTATCTTATTTGGAAAACAAGAAATAAATGTATCTGCATAAATGCACAATGGTTCTTTAATTGATGTATTTAAACTTGCAAATCTAAGTATTATCAAAAAAGGTGGAGATGGAGGTGGCGCATATTGACCAGTTGCTAGATTTTTGTGTCAAGCTGCCATGCACCATCAGTGGGATTCCCCCTTATGAGAACTTGTTGGCTCAATCTACACATTCTTGTGCTTCTATTCATTATCATACTCGGTGCAAAGCTAATCAAGCAATTCATTAATGTCAAGAGTGGCCTAGACATTGGTTGTTGCCTCAAGTTCCTTATGTTTCATACACTGATAAAATTCCAAATATTCCTTTGGTCGTCTCTAAACTAGAGTGGCATGTGGGCCTTGCATAAGGTAACAACGAGTGGGAACTAATTCTTATTGATCTAGACCCTCCTCCTATTATAGGCATTATCATAACCACTACATGATATGCCTTTTTGCTTTGTTAAATGTTCTATGACATGCTAGCTTATGCACCCTTAATAACAACCTGACTTATTGATCCTGTGTGGCAATCTTTTTTATAAGATGATAGGATGAGTAGTTATTGGTTCTATACTTACGACAATTGTTCATATAACCCTTTTTTATAAGATGCATGTAATCTTTATTGTACACATTAATAGAAATTAATCATTCCTCTCTCTCTCTCTCTCTCTCTCTCTCTCTCTCTCTCTCTCTCATATGGGAAAGATGCAAGGTTCAAATCTCTCTTCCATGTTAAAGTAGTGTTATATATGGGGCACTCAAATTGCCTTGTATTCGCTCCACATACTAATAATTGTTGAATTCATTTCTACATTGTTCAAATGTCATTTCAACGATTGAGATCAATTTGAAGATGTCATATTACTCTAAGATTGCAATTTACAAATATTGAGATTGTAGATTCCCATCAATTAGAGTTTTACAGCCAGATTCAAATTAGGTTCGTGTCAAAAAAATTGTCCAAATGAGGAGTGATATGAGTGTCATTTATCCCACACCTATTAAAGTGGATATTTTTACTATCTTAACAAAGAGTCAAAATGACAAAAAAAATTACACATACCAAAAAAATGTAGTGAAATTTCATGATATCATGACAATTTTAAGCAAAGGATATATGTCGATGCACACACTACTACATTGAAATGACTTGCTTGCACAATCATGATGTTAGGTTGACATTTAATGATGTTATATAGAATACAACATTTTACAAGGATGGGTCAATTGGATCTAGCTCAAGTGGTAGAGAGAAGAAGTTGTTATCCTCCCCACATGGGTTCAAATCCTCCTCGTGACATGTTTATTCTTCATAAGTTGATTATTGATTGGGGCTAGCAAGGTACCAATAATCTCATTCTCACCTACAAATTAGAGGGTGGTGTTAGCCCTCATTTTGCATGAGGCCTACACTAGTGTATTTTTTCACTAGACTTGTGATTGTTATCACAAAAAAAAGGTTAAGGTTGATTGCCTAGGGTTCATGCTTTTACTTGATGAGATTAATAGTGATGTGGTCATGGATAACTAAATGATGTTAATGCTTTAGTTGTCTTGGTTATTGCTTTCCCTTCGTGCTAGTAGACTCAGTTGTGGAGCACTTATGATCATGTTGATGTATGACTCCCTTGATGGAATGCCCTAGCACTTTTGGGCTAAGCTAACATTGTATTGGCATCTTCATTTTATTGGCTTCATGATGATGTAAAGCGATTGGTATTCTCCCCTTGCTATCACTTGATTTGACATTTTTCTTGGACTTAATATGGTCTTGCATGGTTTGATGTTCATGAGGTTAATGCCCTTGTTCATATTGAGGGTTTGTAAGCATATTATGGCGTGTTATGGTATAGACTACGCCCTCATGTGGAGTGCTCCCCTCTTCTACTTATTTTTATGCATTATTACTTGGTGGAGGAGCCTACCATGGAGTGCCCTAGCCTCGTGGGATGATTTCACACTTGTCATACTCTTCTTTAACGATGTACCCCTTCTTGATGACTTGGTTGTTGATGTGGCTTACTCGACATATTTGGTTGATGGTGATACATGGCTTATTTAACTCATTCTTCCTTAGATCTAACACTTGCACACATGTTAAGGGATGGTCTTGTTTTATTGGTTAATGAGGGGCCACCCCCTTTCTTCATGGATTTAGTTGAGCATTGATTCCACGTGTGTTCTTCATATACCTTGTTTCATGGATCCACTTACTTTGCACTTGATTTGAGGAGGACATCCACCATTTGAGGCCACTTTGCACTCTTACATGCCTTACTAGTTGGATGTTATTCTTGGAGATCTCATAGTTGCCATATTTAGGGTTTTGACTTGTTTCAAGCCCTACTGGAAGATGACATCCACCTTGGAAGACTCTTCACTGCACATTCTTATATACCATTGATAAGGACATCCACCTTGGAGATGCCATATGTCCACTTGAGGAGGTTGCTTGCACTCATATCATTATTGTGGAGCACTCCATCTATTGAAACCTCTCTCCACACCTTTACACACATCTATTGGAGGATGTCTCACCTTAGAGCCACACATACTACCTCATGAGGATTGTTACTTGGTCTTTGCATGATTTGAGGATGTTTCATCTTGGAGAGCTACATGTCCCACATTGGAGGAGATCTAGGAGGTTTCAAACCATAGATCTAGGGTTCCATTGCATTTTTTGAGGATTATGGTATGGAGTGCTACAGTTGGAGGCCTTGAAGGCTAGACGTTAGAGCTTTGAATTGTTCTCATTCCCTTTTGATGGAGATGTCCTACCTTCATGGAGCATCTTTATTGGAGACTTGTACATGTGGCTTAACCACCACTTCTTATTTTATGTATTGTTGGTTAGTTGTTGGAGGATATTGTTTTTTTACTCCTCCCTTATGTTAGATCTAGGGCTTTGACCTTGGATATTATCTTTTTATTATGCATGAAGATGGAGTTGAAACCTATATATGAGTTTGCTCTCTTCATTGTTTCTCGTGGTTGGATTGGTGAGGAGTCTCTCCTCTTTGAGCTTTGTTGAATATCTTTTTTTTAGGCTTAATGGAAAGTTCAAGGTTTCTTGATTATCATATGTGAAGCTATATGTTGTTTCTAATTGTTGCTAGTGGATGCTAGGAGTTTTTTGCAAAGACCTTGTTATGAGAAGCCATAAAGAAGGGTTCATTTACCATATATGGAAGGGTTTTACGTGAGAGATCTTCTCCTCTTAATCCCCTTTGATGTCATATTTCTAAAGGTATTGTCTTGCATCTATCATCTCGTTAAGAGTTCTTATTGGATCAATACTTCATTGCAGGACTCACTCTTATAACATTGTTTGAGTGTGGCACCTTTAAAGACCCCTCCAAGTATACTTCTTCATCATTTAACAAGTTAAGGCGTATTTTGGCACGAGTAACTAATCTACGCGTCTTAACCATTCACAAAAATCTCTCTTGGCTTGGCCTCTTGACTCCTTTGGCCTAGAATTGGATAGGCACTAGTCTCATATCTTCAATCACTCGTTTATTCTCATTATACTACAACAGACACAAAAACATTGTTTTGCTAGAGTTATCCCTTCGCATCACCTTTGAGCCTCATTGTTATAGTTTTAATAATCCTAATACCTAAGGATACCCCCTTGAGTTGGAGAAGAGTCAACCAAAAATAAGAAAATGGATTGGTTAAGTGATGGTGGTGATCGTCCTAATAGTTACCCCTCTAAGTGGATAGTTACCCCTAGAGTTCCACCTTATGAAATAAAGCTAAAACTTTTATCATTAAATATGAGTTGAGGAGATAACAAATAAAAACTTAACAACGTTTAAAAACAACCACACACCACATTAACATCAATAAATCATACAATTAACATCAAAATTATGATATGTAACACATAACACTATGTATACAAATTCAACTTTCCAATTTGACAATTTTTATCCTCACCAACAATTTTGAAGCTTTGCTCATAAATAGTTAGTTGTCTTTCTAGGAATGTGCAATGTAGTGTTTGGAGTATAAAATAGGAATGTGCAATGTAGTGTTTGTAGTGTAAAATATCTTGTTGGATCAATTATTGGTGGTCTACGTGAACCCTTAGTCGCCTAGGGTTTAGTGTATTCGGTGCGCCGAAATGCCTTCCTTGTTACCAGCTTTATCATGTCAAGTCACTTCCATGTAAGGAGGATGAAAATGATGGGTAAAGATTTTGGCAAATAAATTCATTTATCAAGAATCTTTGGGGCGGTAGTGCCGTGGTAATCTTATTACAAAAAGTTTTGTATTTCAATGTGAGTCCAATGGATTTTACAATACAGACATTTATATTCCATTAAGGATGTTTTGTTACGGACTTTAAACTTTGGACTAACCCCCCCATGGGAAGTACATCATTGTATTTTTTTGGGCTAGGTAAAACAATTCTATTTTACATATTAAATAATTTGACCTTTATAATTTAAAGCAAGAACCTTGGGTAAGATATTTAACTTTAAATCTTTTTTATTTATCTATTCAATAATTATCTAATAAATTCCAAAAGTTATATATTAATGTTGTTATTATTTTACAATATGTCAAAACTGAGTATTTTTATTTTATTTTAAAGATAAGATAATAATTTTTTCTAGTATATATTATTTGGAAATTATAAAGTTTTTAAAATATCAATTATATTTTAACAATCAATTTAGTTAAATGATTGGTTTCCTTTCTTTATTTAAACAAATCAACTCATAATACATTTTCATTTCTTCAAAGTAACATTAAATCAACTCATAACACATCTTTATTTATTTAAAAATTATGTGAAGAAAGTAACGATATAAAATTGATCTTTTAGTGATTACTTTACATTCATCTTAAATGTGGAGCTATCAAATACCTAGAAGGGTTAAATTTCTTGAGGTGTAATTTTTTTATCATTTAACTCAATGCCATATATTAGTTCCTTCATATTAAATGATAACAAAATTACACCTTAAGAAATTTGATCTCTATTACTGCTTGAAAGCTTTGTGTCTAAAGTTGTCACGTACATATGTACTTATTTATTTATTTATTTTGTTGTTGTCACTTAAAGTTACAATACTTGACAACATCTCCTCCATACTAGACTGTAGAACACCTCACTACTCTTAGTGCAATAAATGTCTACACCACACTCCTTGCTAATAAGGATGAAATAATTTCTAACAATTATAAGATAAAGGATCTCTAAAATCTTTGTTAATTCCACCCCTTAGTATTTAAAGTGAAGTCGTCATTTTTAATGGATTCATTACATTTTATGTGTTTCAACTTGAAAATTCTTCATCTTCAATTAAAACAATATTTTCATATATGTAATAATAATAATAATAATTTATTTTTAAAGTTATGGCCACACACTAAATTGGTTTATGAAACCCTCTCCACCCAACAATTTCACTAATAAAATCTACATAAATATACATACCCTACCTCCTTGGATTTAACTTGTGACATTTTAAAAAGAAATTTTGTTTTAATATATATATATATAAACAAAATTTTATATCTGAAATTTATTTACCTTAAAAAAAAAAGCAATACTTTCATAATTTAACATATATATATATATATATATTAACCACAATTCCCACATTGAAAACAAAAATTTATAATTTTTTTTTTATAAAAAACCTTTACTTAAATGAGGTTCTCACACTATTGTAATTCTAATTCTTGTGCATAAAAAGTTATAGGATGTTTGATTTCATCCACATCCTTCCCCTTTAAGGAAGGATGACAAGCTTTAAATAATTTAAGGGGACTCTTCTTGTACTTTTAAAGTGATACATTTTGCTTGATAATGAAGTAAAGTAAAGATTTTTTTTATGGTTATTTAAATGTAGTTATATTAAATAAAAAAATTAATAAAAAAAATTATATAGAGAGAGGGGTTATATATCTTAATCAATGTGGGATTAATTTTTTGTATAGAGAAGTATTTATGTTGTGTAAATAATTTTAAAATACATAAATTTTAAACATATTCAATTTAGTAATGGATATTTTTAAAAAAGGTATGTGAAAGGGTTGAGTTTAATTTTTTTGGCATAAAGAGAAGGGTGAAGGTTGAGCAACAAGCATATTCATAGCACAACCAATCAACCATTATGTTACTAGGATGCACCACTCCCTTGTGGTTGCCCCCATTGGCATAAGCATCATGGTATATTGGAGCTTATATGTTGTTGTGGGCCACATCTCTCAACAAATGTGAGATTAATTTTTTGCATAGAGAGGTATTTATGTTGTAGAAACAATTCCAAGACACGTATATTTTAGGTGTATCCGAATTAATAATGGGTATTTTTTAGGAAGGCATGTGAAAGGGGTACTGTGAAATACTGCCAATGAGATATTTTATTTATTTATTTTTGCACAGAGGGAGGGGAAAGGTCAAACAACAAGCATATTCACACTGCAACCAATCAACCATTATGTTAATAGAAACAAATCCAAGATGCACAAATTTCAGGCATATCCAATTTAGTAATGGGCATTTTTTAGGATGGCATGTGAAAGAGGTACTATGGAGGACTGATGGGCATTTTTTAGGATGGCATGTGAAAGAGGTATTATGGACTACTGATGGGCATCCTTTATGACAGTATGTGACAGAGGTACTATGGAGTACTTCTAGTGACATGTTTTTTTTATTTTTCATAGAGGGAGAGGGTATGGTAGAGCATCAAGCACATGCACACAACAACCAATCATTATGTTAGTAAGAAGTACAACTCCCTTGTGGATGCTTCCATTGACATAATAATTGTGATATATTGGAGCTTATATGTTGTTGTGGGCTCCATCTCTCAACCAATGTGGAATTAATTTTTTGTATAGGGAGGTATTTATGTCATAGAAGTAATTCCAAGATGCACATATTTTAGGCATAACTAACTTAGTAATGGGGAAGGTCAAGTGACATGAATACCCACATTACAACTAATCAACCATTATGTTAGTAGGAGACACCACTCCCTTATGGTTGCCTCCATTAACACAAGGATCATTGTATATTGGAGCTTATATGTTGTTGTGGATTACATCTCTCAACCAATGTGAGATCAATTTTTGTATAAATAAATATTCATTTCATAGAATAGATCTAAGGTGCACAAATTTTAGGTTTATCAGACTTAGTAATGGACATTTTTTAGGAAGGTTGTGAAAGGGTTATTGTGGAGTACTACTAGGTGAGATATTTTTTAATTTTTGCATAGAGGGAGAGGGGAAGGTTGAACAACAAACATATTCATACCACAACCAATCAACCATTATGTTAGTAGGAGGCGCCACTCCCTTGTAGCTACCCACATTGGCATAAATATCATGGTATATTGGAGCTTATATGTTGTTGGGGGCCACATTTGTCAATCAACATGGGATCAAATTTTCGTATAGAGAGTACTTGTATCATAAAAATAATTCCAAGACACAAATTTTAGGTTTACAATGGAGTATTGTCGGTGATAGATTTTTTTTTGCACAAAGCGAGGGGGGAAGGTTGAGTAACAAGAATATTCATATTGCAACCAACCAAGTATTATGTTAGTAGGAGGCACCACTCCCTTGTGACTACCTCCATTAGTATATTGGAGCTTACATGTTGTTGTGGGCCACATCTTTCAACCAATGTGAGATTATTTTTTTTGTATAAAGAGGTATTTATGTCATAAAAACAATTCTAAGATGCATAGATTTTAGGCGTATTCTACTTAGTAATAAGCATTTTTTAGAAAAGCATGTGAAAGAGGTACTGTGAAGCATTGTCAGTGAGATAAATTTTATTTTGCAGAGAGAGAGGGGAAAGTTGAGAAACAAAAAATTTATAACATCATAAATAATTTACATATAATTTGTATAGTATTCAAATAATTTTTTTTTAAAATTAAAAATTGTATCATCTCAAAAATCTGAAACAATTACAAGAACTGGGGAGTCTAGTAGTTGGCCTGCCAAAATCAGGAAACCAGGACCAACTCCAGGCTCCCACGGGTATGATTATAATTGTTCGTCTTAGTATCATAGTTGTGTTCATATTTATATAAAGCTTACATATACAACTAGGAAGCCTCTTGAATCTAAAGCTAGAAAACTGGAAGAAACAAAACATAAATAGGAAGGACAAGAAATTAAACATCAGAGGCACCACTTCCTCCCTCGCCCTTGTGGGGATGATGTCGGTCTGTTGCTAGAAAACTGGAAGAAATAAAACATAAATAGGAAGGACGAGAAATTAAACATCAGAGGTACCACTTCCTCCCTCGCCCTTGTGGGGATGATGTCGGACTGTTGCAAGAAGGAGAGGTTGATGACAAAGTGGGCAATGGTTGGTGGTAGGCTTGCCAAGCAAAGAGTCAAACAACACATCAAGTCGTCAGTTGTTGTTCTCCTGGTGAAACATCTGATCTGCAACATCCTGGCGAATGTCCATAAGCAAATGAATCTGCTCTTCTGAGAAGCTATGTTGAATGGGTTCAATGAGAGGTGGGTTGGCCACTTGAATTGGACGATTAGTTGGAGTAGGGTCCATCAAAGCTTCTTCCTCAAGGACAGGGAAGCCCCAATGGCCTTCCAAAGGACTAGAGGACGATTTCAGGTCTCGAGTTTCTATGTTCTCTATGGTGAAATTTTGTTGGCCAGAAGTTCTCAGAGACTGCTGAGCCATTTCCCTTGTACTGTCAAAGGGGGCACAAGGATGTCTTTTTCATTAATTGGTCGATTCAAATCTTCCTCTGCATTGCCCATATCTGCATCCGGGGTATTGGTGTTGGTTTTAGAATGGTGACCTCGACCTGCTAAGTATCAGAAGTAGGTTGGTTCCCTGTGTGAACGTTCCTTCTCTCTAGGCATGTGAGCAATTCAATGACAAGCGAAAATGAGTCAGGACCGAGCACAAGTTGAGCTCTGCAAGGGAGAAATTATCCCCACTAAAGGAGCAGGAAGAATCAACATGTCGGGAGAGGGGGGGAAGGCGCAAACATAATGCCAATTCTCTGCAGTAAAGAGACCTTAAATACTAAGAGGACGTTGTACGCCATCTCAGGACCATTGAGAGTGAATTCCGACGTCCTATTGTGCCAGGGTCAGTGGATTCCCACAAAACTGAAGCCTCGAGCCACAAGTGCTCCTTTAGTGTGCGTCCTCGATGTCATATCAATGGAGAGGAGGCAACGTCTAGGTGCAGGCTGCATGGTCAAGTTTGGGCATGTGTCACCCCATCCGGGATAATATTCAAATAATTTGACTTTTATAATTCAAAGCTTAAATCTAGTCAAATATTTAATTTTAAATTGGTATGGAATAATTGCTTATCTATATATTTAGTAATTCAAAGCTTGGATTTCGAGTTAAATTTTTATTTTAAATTTATTTTATATATCAACTAAATAATTATTTATCTAAATATTTAACACTTCAAAAATTGCATATCACTTTTGTTATCTTACAATATTAAAAAATACAA
The DNA here is from genome assembly GCA_009831015.1 of Picea engelmannii. Taxonomy (NCBI): domain Eukaryota; kingdom Viridiplantae; phylum Streptophyta; class Pinopsida; order Pinales; family Pinaceae; genus Picea; species Picea engelmannii. The sequence goes on along the minus strand of ML796704.1, from coordinate 85,005 downwards.
GTTTTGTTTTTTAGATAAAGATCGCAGAGAATAACATATCCATTTTCTTTTTCTTCTTCCTCGTTTTTTTAATATTTTATTTCAATTTTACTAATATATTATTTTAAAACTGTAATTTTTTTTTAACAATAATAACTATATTTCAACAACGAACTTAGATAAAATATTGATTCCCTCTCCTTATTTAGATAATCAACTTATATCTCCTCTTCTTTCTCTTGAAAGATAAACCAAGCAAGGAGACTAGCCATATAAAATTATTCCCTTAATGATAACTCTATCCATATTTACTCTACACCTCTTAGTGGGAGGAGCAAGGTCATTTTAAAAAATGTCAAGATAAGGGACCTATAAAGTTTTTGTTGGTTCCATCTATTACGATTTCATCCTAAAATCTTTCTTTTAAGTGGATTTATTTTCTTTATATATTTTAACTTGAAAATTATTTATTTTTAATAAAAATAATCATATATTTATATTTAAAAAAAAATATAATAATTTTTATTCACTAAAACAAAATTTTATATAAAAACTTTAATTCAAATTACATTCTCACACTAATGTAATTCTAATTATCATGCTTAAACACTAATGTAATTCTAATTCTCATGCATAAAAATTTAAGAATGTAATTCTAATTCTCTTGCATAAAAATGTAAGAATGTTTGATTAAGCATAAAAGATTTAAGGATATTTGATTTCATACATATTTGTATGGGAATTCTAATTCTCGTGCATACAAGATTGAAGGGTATGTGATTTCAAGAAAGGATGGCAATAAGCTTTAAATAGTATAAGAGGACCCTTGTTGTCCTATAAAGTGACACATTACACATTTTGTTTGATATTCAAATAAAGTAAAGTTTTTTTAACGTTATTTGAATATGACCATAGTAAGTCAAAAAAAATAAAAAAGGATATTCCAAGTCCCATGGGTTGAACTTGGTATTTTATTAAAAATAAAAATAAAAAAGGATATTGCAAGTCCCGTGGATTGAACTTGGTATTTGTTTGCTTCCCATGCAAGCAATGTTGTATGGTACTTTAAATGCTATTGATGGTACACACAAGATTACAACCTCTCATTTTATTTTAATAAATACTTTGCATTACCTTTTCCATGGAGTTGTTGCGTATAACTAGTAAACATTAATTTTTTTTGGAAAAAAAAAATAGCATTTAGTATTGCTAAATCACAAGGAAGTAAGTATGAAGAGTATGTTATTTTAGGTTATTGATATATGTTTTTTTTTTAATGGAAAATTGATAATTTGTTAAAGTGATTTAGTAGGTTTGAGATCAAACTAATTGGCTACCACTATAACATGAAATGGTTATTCTTTACTAAAACAAAAACGCCACAATAAAGGTATAATATAATATAAAGTAATGAAGATTTTATGCCATTTCTATGTTGTTGAGGCATTACTATTAACTTTATATGATTTTGTTGATATCTTCAACCATCATCAATGGTAAAATAAGAAAATAGAGTGAGTTGTAGTTGTATGAATCATAAAATGTAAAGCCGAGAAAACAAATAGTGATAAAATGTTAATTTAGGGAAAGTGCTAACCTAAACTTAAAATAGGAAAGATAGAGAAATAATGAAAAGCTGAAAAACAAATGAAAAAGATAAATCATAAAAGAATAAGTAAATCAAAGAGAACTATAAAGATAATAAGACAAAATTATGGAAATAGGGGAGAGAGAATAAACAATCAACACAAGAGTACGAGGGGAAAATGACACAAAATAAAACCACGAAGGGGGCTAGGGGAAAGAAGAAGAGGATGCATGTGAGAAGAAAGGGAGAAATAGCAATGCGAGAATGAAAGAAACAAAACAAGAGAAGAAAAGGTAAGGAAGTGAGGAGAGAGGAGGGAGGGGATCATAAGAGTAAGTGGGGAGAGCGGATAAAAAAAAGAAGAACAAGTGGAAAACTTAGAATAATTAGGAAGGATGAAGGGGTAGAAGCATAGAAACGAGGAAAAATAATGTGAAACTCTTATGATCAAGTTCCATGACCAAGATGAAAGAGCTCTAAAGGAGGGAAGAAAGCGAGGAAAGGAATAAGGGGGAAGGACCAACAAATGATACTAGAGGGTGAGGAAGCAAATGTGAAGATAAAAAGAACAAAGGCAAGGGCACTAAGGATTAAGAGGGGACAATATGCCTACCTACGTAATGGATTATCTATTGCTAGGGAACGGATAAACTTAAACCATCTTCACAGTTAATGTCATTGGGGTTCTTATCAATCTCCATTGCAACTTATCTATGAATGGTTTTAGCTATAACTTTTGTTTGATCAAAGAAAATGTGATGTGCGCTACCAATCAACATTTAATAATGGAAGATTTGGATGTGTGATTATAGTTAGCATAACAAATATATTCTTTGAATTTGGTTTAAATCAAATGACCAATTTGGCCAACGTATGACACCTAGTAGGAGAAAAGAATTTATAAAAACCTTGTTGTAGGAGAAGGTTAACTTTTTCTTTCACATTATTAAAGAGGTTTTGAAGGTTTTATGGGGTTGAAAAATTGTTTGAATGTTCTTTTGGTGAGAATTTTTGTATGTTTGATAATGACACCATGGATGAAGGGAAGGTAATCTTAAGCAAAGGTAGAATATTAACCACTAGAAGGATGGTGTAAGGCCCTTGCCTTGGAGCACAATAGGCACCCCGACTTATCCATTGAGATGGTCATTGGCAGGTTTTGATTAGTTGCGATGGTAGGTTGCAAGTCTAGACAAGCATGCCTTGGGTAGTCTTGCACAATGGAAAGGTACGTGATCCAGATTGGATCTTTATATAATTTTCATCTATCTTGTCATTTTTCGGGTGGAAAAATTGAAGGAATTGGCTTGCAGGGCCCATTTTAGCGGCAGGTCCCAATTTGGAGATTTAAGGTCCGAAACCTTCCATATCCATTTTTAGGAATCAAATGAAATTTTTGGCGGTCAAAACCTTGCAAGCATAACTCATATCCCCTTGAATCTATTCTACACATTAAGTTCTTTCCAACAATGCAAAAATCGTTCCAATTGGAGCTTGTATGTGAAAGTTATGTCTCTCACAAGTTGATCTACCTTATTGACCACCATGGTATGACTGGTTGCCACATCAACCCCCATTAATCACACATGGGTGACTAACTATGTGTGGACTTTCAAGAAGATTCTATAAGGTCCAAAACCTTATCACTAATTAAGTGTTGAGGATGGAAACCCTAACCCTAAACGACTATCGAGCTATGTTAAATATTGAGCCACTAGGAGGAGAAGGGGTTCCATTCTTTTGTATTATACTCGTTGCATAGTTGAGCAAAGTATCCAAGGAGTGGAATTTGAGAGCATAATAGAGGTAGGATATTTTGTAGCATCCGTTCAGGCCATAATGTCAAAGGCAATTCCATAGTGAGTGCCCCTTTCTTTGTACTTGCTTTTCATAACTGAAGAAAAGAGAGTAGAGCATAGGCCTACCTTCTAGCCAGGTTTTCTCCCGTATTGGGTTTCCCATGATACATATTATGTTCAATTGTATGGATGGTGTGTTTATTTGCTTGTTCTTTCATTTGATTTCAATTATTTTATAAATTTAAGCACTAATCTAGTAATAATTAATCTGTGATCTAAGGAAATAAATTGCATAATCTAAGATTTCATAATATTATAAGATCTATTGTGAGGAATTGTTTTAATGGAATATCCATAGTAGTTTACATATCATATTGGTATTAGAGAAGTTTTCTTTGGGGTATTTGTGGAAAGTTGTAGGATCTAGGAGTTGGCTTAAGAAGGAAGTTGTAGAGCCCTAGCCATAGCAGATGAATCTATTCACAACAACTCTTGTGATACAACAGAAGAGAGATTTTTTAGGCTAGAAGAGAAAGTTGTTGATATCTCTCGCAACATGGCTCTCCTCATAGCAGTGCTAGTGAACAAGTTCGACCTTTCGAGGAGGTTGTTAGCTCTAACTCAGAAGATGGATTAGATGAGAAATAAACATATAATGAAGACCTAGAAAAGGAGTCGAAAAAAGGGCCAAGAAAGAGCAACCAAGTTCTAGCACCATCGCTCCTTCACAAACTCTATTCAAAATGGAAGTGAAAGTGGACATCAAGCCCTACCAAGGTGAGATCGATGATGTTAAGTTGAATCATTGGTTTCAACAGTTAAAAGTGTATTTCAATGTCCATCATATAGATGAAGAGCATGAGATTTCATTTCCCTGAATGAAACTAGAGGGCTTGATCCAAGTGGATATCGGTGGCCACTCACCTATTCCAACTGACTAAAAACAATCTGTTGGCAATTTACTATTTTTTGCAGTGTTTTGGGTCATGAACTTTCGACGCCATTTTGATGGCCTAAACAAACCTTTTTCGTGATCGAAAACCTCAATAATAGTCAAAGGCTCTCATTGATCCCCCAAAATTAAGCTCCCCATCGATACCTTTCCAACGAGCTATCGTGCACCCCAAATGGATATCGTATTCCAAAGTTACACCCCCGTGAAGTTGATACACCAAACTACCCAAAACGGGGTCCACAAAATTGTTGGCTTTTATCTTCTAGGGTTAGGGTTTTGAATTTTCGTTATGTTAAAAAGGCCTTTGGAGCCTCATTGTAACATTCATCTTCTTGTGAATGAGCGTAGCCATCACATCTCTTCTCAGAGATAAGATGCCACCATTGTAGCCAGTCTTTCACTCTATAATTTTACAGTTATGTACATTTCACTCATTAATAGAAATTGTGTATTACTGTATATGTGTGCCTCTTGTTATATACATCTGATATATCTTTGTTATATTATTGGATATCTAATATATCTCTATACATTTCTTTATTATATCCCTGCTTGCATTTCATGCCGAAAATAATCCAAATCAGTGTTATCAGAATAGGTTTCTCTTGATCATTTTTCAGTGCATGTCCCCGACGAGGCCCAAGTATAGCAAGTTGGGTCTCGAGCTTGTCTATGTTCAAGACAATCACTCTCGCATGCCCAAGAAACCCTCCATGGAATATTCTATTAATCTGTTGCTTGAGCAAGCTCTCACACGACATAGGGACAAAATGATGGAGAATTTTTCCCACATTCTTCAATGCCTGCCGATAACAACAGACACATCTTCATTAGGTGACCACTTTGAAAGCACTTATCCTTTCAAGGTACAATTCAACTTTTATATTCCCGCATTTGAAGGTCAAATAGATGCAGATTCCTTAGAAAAATGGTTGAATCTGCTAGAAGGTTATTTCTCTGTTCACATTTTTTTTGACAGGGAAAAGATCACCTTCGCACTCCTTATGGCTCTCCCCCATGTCAAAAATTGGTGGGAAACTTACTGGGAGAAAAGTTCCACAGAGGATTCTGGAATATATGGGGCCAAGCCCACTTGGGATTTTTTTGTAGATGCGGTCAAGGAACAATATTACCCTATTGGTAACTATGATGACCAGTACATGAGATGGACCACACTACGACAAGAGAGGGGCCAAACAATGTTGGAGTTCACAAATACTTTCCATACCTTGTGCACCAATCTAGGTATCAAAGACTTCGAGCGACATTTGGTTCTGAAATACCACGGGGCTCTGCATAGGTACATGCAAACCAAAATGGATTTTCTGGACATCTCATCACTGGGAGTTGTCTATCGATATGATGTCAAAATCGAACAGAAATTTAAGCACCAGAACAAACGGGAGTTCAGGTCTGCAAATCCACAACAACCAAAGTATGATAAAGACGACCCTAACAAACAGCCTCCCGAAAACCAATCCAAGCCACAGGAAAAGAAGGGTCACGGAAAGACAAAGAAGGACACTGGAAAGTGGTGTGATTTCCACAAAATCCCCTGGCACAACACTGATGAATGTTGATCAAAACAATCATTGGTGGTCGAGATCAAATAAAAGGAGCTGAACCGTGATTCAAAATCTGATTCAGAAAATAATGGGAGAAGACAAGTCATCGACACAGACCCCACTGTTACTGTCATGACCGTAACAATTCAACCAAAAGAACCAACAGATCCGGAAGAGGGGGAGTGCCTCTTCCATTCACAGATGTGGGTGAAGGGGACCCCACTGCATTTTATTGTTGATAGCAAAAGCCAGAAGAACCTCATCCTAGCAGAGGTCGTCAAACAATTGGGGTTGTCGACAACTCCACACCCACAACCATACAACATTGGGTGGGTTCACCAGGGATGAGATCTTTGTGTCATCCAGTAGTGTAGATTGTCATATGACATCCAACCCTTCAAGGATGAGGTATTATGTGATTTTGCCCTGTTGGATGTCTGTGATGTTCTTTTGGGCCAACGATATATGTGGAAGCGCCATGCTATTTATGACTCTCGGCCCCGTAGTGTCATTGTTACTCTAGGGGGTCATCTCTACAGGATACTAGAGGTAGTTCCAACTATTGTCCCACCAAAACAATGCCATAAGGTAATCTCTCATACTGCAAAATTCAGCCTCTTCACAATCTGTTCAAAAGGTGAACAAAAGGACACTGCAACCACTGCAGCCTTGACCCAAGACCTTTCTATCCAATAGAAGCAGATTGCAAAAGAAAAAGAAGATATTGTTTCTTCACCTACAATAGCACATACACATTTCCCAGTAAAGCCAAGATATAATAGGTTGGTTGAATAGATTCAACCCCGCCAACAACAAGTTCGTGACAACCTTCAACAAGCTAAGCAACACAACTTCTCCAGCAAGGCAAGCAACTCACCAAGATTTAAATTCATGAAACGATTTCCCCTCTCCCCCGGGAACTCAACGCAATGGAGACAATTTCTTCCTAAGGAGGGAGGATTGATCCAGGTGGATATCAGTGGCCACCCACCTACTCCAACTGGCTCAAAAAAAATTGTTGGGAATTTACTATTTTTAGCAATTTTTCGGGTCCTAAACTTCTAGGGCCATTTTGAGGGCCTAAACGAACCTTTTTTGTGATTGGTCAGCTCAATGATAGCCAAAGGCTATCATTGAGCCCCAAAAATGAAGCTCTGCATCGATACCTTTCCAACGAGCTATTGTGCGCCCCAAACGGAGATCGTATGCCAACGTTACGCCCTTGAGAAGTTGAAACACCAAACTACCCAAAACAAAATTGTTGGCTTTTCATCTTTTGGGGTTAGGGTTTTGAATTTTCTTTATGTTAAAAAGGCCTTTGGAGCCTCATTGTAACAATCATCTTCTTGTGAATGAGAGTAGCCATCATATCTCTTCTCAGAGATAAGATGCCACCATTCTAGCGAGTCTTTTACTCTGTAATTTTACAGTTCTATACATTTCACCGATTAATAGAAATTGTGTATTATTGTATATCTGTGTCTCTTGTTATATACATCTGATGTATCTCTGTTATATTATTATATATCTGATATATCTCTGTACATTTGTTTATTATATCCATGATCTCATTTCGTGACAAAAATAATCTGGATCAGGGCCATGCATTAATTTGGTGGGAAAGCTACACAGAAACACTTATGTTGGAGGGTGATCCACCAATAACTAAGTGGGAGGATCTTAAAACCCTCATCAAGTTCCATTCTACCCTATTGGGTATGTAGAGGACCAATGAATCCATTGGCATCACTTCAGGTAGAGACAAGGGTAGAGTGTGCAAGAGTACACCATTGAATTTAGCAAGATGGAAATCATTGTGGGTATCTCTCCAAACAACTCAAACACACTCCTCAAGTACATGGGGGGTTTACATAGTCATTTGTGAAATCAAGTGATGCTCTTAAAACCTTGGATTGTTGATGAGGCCTGTGTGAAAGAACGACACCTAGAGAACATGGGCCGTAAGAAAGGACAACCAACTGGTTCTAAACATAAACATCACCAAGAAGATTCCAAGGAGGGGAAGAAGAAGTGGAAAGGAAAAGACAAGAAGATGGAAGCCACTAGGCATTGATGCAAGAATCCAAACAACCACTGCAACCATTGAAATATTGATGGTCACACCGAAGATAAGTGTTGGAAGATACATCCATAGTTGAATCCAAAGAACCATAAGAAGGATGCCAAGAAGAAGAACCTCCTATGAAAGGATTCAAGCAACCAGGTAGAGAGAAACTCAGATGTGGAAGACAAGATTGTCTACACTTCAGTGCATAAGGAGGTGAATCCAAGTAGCCTTCATCACAAGGAAGAGAAGGAAATGACAAAACTCTTCCATATCAAGATCTAAGTCAAAAAGACCAAGGTAGATGCCATATTCGATTTCAACTCATAGGCCAATCTCATAGCAGATGATCTGGTTAGCAAGATTGGGTTAGAGGTTCATGATCATCTGATCCCATATCCATTGGGATGGGTGAATAAGGATGCAAAGATCAAAGTCACTAAATAGTGTGAGATCAAGTTTGTTATAAGTGCAGATTTTATTGATAAAATGGAATTAGATGTAGTATCCCTTGATGTGTGTGGTGTAGTATTTGAAAGTCCCTACATGTATATGAGGGATGTGATCTTCATGCAGAGAGAAAACTAGTACAACCTAATCAAGGATGATAAATTTTTCATCATCAATGCACATAAAGGAAAGCCAAATATCTCTCTAGTAAGTGTTAACTAAGCCAAAAAGTTGATCAATTCTAGTAAGAATTATGTATTTCTTATCTTAGGAGAGACTCGGCCAGGGGAGGAATTGGTAAGAGTAAAAGCATCCTTGGAGGGATGTAGCAAAGAACATAAATGACAATTGGAGGAGTTGTTGCAGGCATGCAAAGGAATGTTCTAGGAGCCTAAATGGCTACCACCTAAGAGGGAAGTGGAGCACAAGATACAATTGCTACCTTACTCCCCATTACCAAATATTGAGTTGTATAAATAGTCTATTATGGAAGCAGACAAAGTGAAGAAACAATTGCAGTGGATGTTGAAGAAAGGAGTTATTCGACCAATCACCTCACCTTGTGGGTCACCTCTCATCATAGTACCCAATAAGGATGGGACTTGGCAAATGTCTATCAACTATAGAGATTTGGAAAAGATTACACTCAAGAATCGGTACCCTCTACTGTAACATACCCACTACCCAAATCAAAGTTTTTCGTTTAGTTCTCAATAATGAGAATCCCCGAAGCTTGCATCAGCGAGATGCCAACCCTGAGAAACGGGTCTTTCATTCACCTATACGGCTCTCTACACCTAACCATGGTCTTTCCTTGATGACAACTTCAGGTTTTCGGGGTTTTGTCCTCTCTAATGTCGAGGGTTCCTATGCCCTCGATTCTCTGATCTTCGACGAGCTCTCTTCCGGCCTTAGCCCCTCCGGGCTATGGCCTGGTCCACACGACCATGCTCACGAGACCGTAGCCTTATACTTTTCATTTCGTCAGGGTTTCGGGCTTTCTAATGCCAAAATGCATATGCCCTTTGGATCCGCGATCCTCTGATTCCCGACGCACTCCAACTTCCACTAGTCCCCTTGGGCTAGTCTTTTGGGTCCATACGACCTCCCTCTATGTGACCGCAGCCATACCTCCTCATCGGGGTTTTGACACTCGTGATGTCCCAACAATTTGGTTCACCGATCCCCGAATCTCGATACGCTCCTCTGCTGCCTTAGCCTCCCGGGCTAAGTCTTTAGACCACGTGACCTCTACCTCACAAGACCGCAGCCTTGTCCCCCATCGGGGTTTCGGACTTTCTAATGTTGAAATGCAAACGTCCCCAGGACTCGCGATTCCTCGAATCCTGACGTGCCCTTTACGCGCTAGCTCTCCTGGCTAGGCTCCTAGCTCACATGACCACGAACCCCGTGACCGCAGTCTTATCCCTCGTCGGGGCTACGGGGTTTTCAATGCCAAAATGTATGGGCTCACGAGATTCCCGATCCTTCGAATCTCGTCTTCCCGCTATGCTGACAGCTGGCCCCCACTCATCGGGGTTTCGAGCTTCGCGATTCCAAAATGCATAAACAAAATGTCACCGGGATTCCCGATATCCCGATGACCCAAACGCCGATCAACAATTTCCTGTCGGGACTTTCCCCGACAGTGTCGATTTCTGCCACGCATCCATCTCTGATGGACGGTCCTGATTTTCTCCGGGATTTCGAGACTTGTGATGTCCCAATTCTCACGGCCTCAGGAACTCCGATTTCCCGATGCTAAATACCCCGACTCTCCCCGGATTTCTGACACCTGTCTCCCCAAACGGATGGCTTAGATTTTACCGGAGTTTTTACTTCGGACTTCCCCGATCTCCTATCCACGGGAATGTCGATATCCTGACTCCCGATAGTAAACCTCGATCTTCGCCACGTGTATCCTCAAATGGACGGTCCAGATCCTCCCGGCATTTCGAGACTTGAAGTGTCTCGATTTTCTTGTCCTCGAGAATCTCGATATGCCGATGGCTGGACTCCCGATGGTAACCCTTGGACAGCTCTGGTCCGATCCGACGGCTGACGGGTAATTGGACCAAGATCTAACGGTCTAGATCCGTTCTTCCTGCGCACACTCCAAAGACTAAACTCCGAGCATCTTAACCCGGTCGACGGGATTTCTGGATGAGATCCAATGGCTGTCGATCTTCCCCCTTCTATATGCTTAACTTGGTACACCCCGGACGTAGAAACCAACGGTCCAGATCTCCCTCTCCAGCCGATCTGACGGCTCAGGTCTGTCCCACCTCGCACATTTCTTCCACTACTTCGTGCGTATGGAAAGATCAATGGTCCAAATGTTCTCATGGACCTTGGGGACCTACAATCCCGATTTCCTCGCTATTCACGAAGATAGAGGGAAAAAGGGGCAAGATGTGTAACGCTCTTACTACTTCCGTCAATCTGACGGTCGTGAATGACCATGGGTTTTCCGACAGGATATCATCCTTCGATTCGTTACTTATCCCTACACTGCTGCTTCGAAATTTTAAGAGGGTCATTCCTCCTCGTACAGGGTTATTAAGACTTGCGCGTTTAAGTCCATTTTCTGGGTTCTTGGTGAACCTTTCTAAGGAGGGAAAGTCTCTGTGATGAGATCTAATCCGGGGCATCCCTGGAGACGGGTAAGGGGAAACAAACTCCCGAGGATGGACTGGAAGCCTGACTTGGTTCGACTCATGCATTATTAAATTCATTTATCAACATAAGCCATGCATGGTCTTTCTGTTATAAGCATATATCTAACATTACTTATCAAAACATTGCACAGACATTCTTATACTGTAATTGTTCACAATTTCACAATTTATGAGCATATATGTCAGCATATGAATTTCAAGATGCAATATGAACAAAACACTTATTAGAAATAACTTCAGAAGTGGGTACGACTACTGAGAGGGGTGCTCGTTTCCACCCAACCGTAGGCATAGCGACTCCCAGCAGATTTACCACTAACCACCCCCGAGTTGAGACCACGATGCTGTGAGACTGTGTCTCTCCCTGTCTACCAATGACCAGGAGCGAAGGTTGCAATCCTTCCTCTCTGCTATCACTCACTCTGCGTAATGCCAGAGTTCCCCTCGCGTCTGCCCCCTGCAATCGCTTCTGCCATACGCCTTATCCTCTTGCAAGGTTGCGTGTGGCACGATTACCCTCGCGTCGATCATGCCTGATGTCTCTACGGATGGGCGGTTCACCATCCAATCCCTCATCAAGCCATTAGCCTACCAGCCTGCGAGGCATTAAATTTCAGGGCCAACGAGCCGCTTTTGGTTCTCCGGGCCAGTGGAGTCCAAATACGGTATTTAATTCTCGGTGGAAGTTAAAGCCACCTTTTCAGGTGCCTTCCACCGCCATCGTGGTCTCTTTTTCTGCACACCCCCTCTCAGGCGTCCTGCGATAAATTCAAAATGTTATTCACATTCATTGACCTCTTCCTCAAGGTCCATTTACATCACATATTCACATTTATGAGTTTGCCATAGTTCTTGGCCAGTCCAGTTATATTTACAAGCTGGGAGAAACAGGGTGTTACAATTCCC
>ML796704.1:42130-72004 GCA_009831015.1 Picea engelmannii | reverse complement strand
CAGAAGACACACAATACAAGAGAGACACAGATTTACGTGGTTCACCCAGTGTGGGCTACGTCCACCAGAGAAATTGCCAGGTCCTTCCTTTATTATTATCCAACAAATGAAGGGATACAACCTACAGCAAAAACCCACTGTAATTTCCTCTTCTTTCTCTCACAGTCTCCTCTCTCAGAATACAATATTCACCCTCATACATAGCCACAATACATTTCCCTCATAAAAGAGGGTTGCCTTCTAGGGCAAAAAAACCCTAACATAATCTCTATCATTAGATCTGCGACCTTATAATGAACGGTCCAGATTTACAATGAAATTACAATATAATTTTACAAGGCAATTTTTGCTTCGGGGGCTTCGCCCCCGAACCCCCGCTTGCCCCCAGCCGGGGGGATGGACCCCCCGGACCCCGCAGAGGGGGTACCCCCCCTCTGCACTCCCCTGCGTGGAAGAGTGTACATACTTCTGGGGTGTAAATACTTCATGGGGTATAAACACGACTGAAAGCAAGGACCTCTGAATTAGGAAGATAATCAGGCTCCACAACCAACACCTTACTCCCCATTACCAAATATTGAATTGTATAGATAGTCTATTATGGAAGTAGACAAAGCGAAGAAACAATTGCACTGGATGTTGAAGGAAGGAGTTATTCGACCAAGCACCTCACCTTGTGGATCACCTCTCATCATAGTACCCAATAAGGATGGGACTTGGCGAATGTCTATCAACTATAGAGATTTGGAAAAGATCACACTCAAGAATCGATACCCTCTACCAAAGATTGATGATTTCTTTGATCAGTTGCAGCAAGCCAAGTACTTCACCAAGTTGGATCTCAAATCGAGATACCACCAATTACGTGTTAAATAACAAGACACTTGGAAGACCACCTTAAAGACAAGGAAAGGTCTATATGAATGATTGGTCATGCCTTTTGGTTTATGCAATGCACCAACTACATTTATGTGATTGATGAATGATGTATTATGTCCCTATTTAGATTCTTTTGTAATAGTGTATTTGGATGACATATTGATTTATAGCTCTACTTGGGAGAAGGACATCTCACATCTTATGCAGGTGTTAGAGACTCTGAAAAAGCATCGGTTGTTGGCAAACTCAAGAAATGTGAGTTTGCTCAGTAGTCATTGGTGTATTTGGGTATTATGATCAGTGGAGGGGAAATCAAGATATATCTCGCAAAGATGGAGGCGATCATGAAGTGGCCAGTTCCTACTAATGTCACCAAAGTTAGGGGCTTTGTTGGGGCATCAAAATACCTAAGGAAGTTCATAGCATCCTTTTCAATAGTAGTTGTGCCACTCCATGTCGTAAAAATAGTGGTAAGAGTTTCCAGTGGAGAAAGAATCAACATAAAGCTTTTGACGAGCTAAAATGAAAGATCACTCCAACACCAGTTGTCACATTTCCTAACTTGCAGAAGCCTTTCGAAGTGGAGATAGATGCAAGTGGGTATGTTATGGGAGAAGTTTTGATGCAAGGAGGTAAGTTGGTATGCTATCATTTTGACATGTTTCATGGGGAATTTTTTAACTACCCTACCTATGATAAGGAACTCTATGCCCCGGTTCAAGATATTAAGAAGTGGAAGCACTATCTAATAAGAAAGGAATCCATTTTTCACATTGATCACCAACTGTTGTAGTATTTGCAGGCCTAGAATAAGCTTCAACATACCAAACACTACAAGTGGATGGGGCTTTTGCAACAATTTCATCTAGTCATCAAGTATAAGAAGGGAAACACTAATAAGTTGGAAGACATTCTTTCAGGGCCACCCACATCCAAGATTACAACTTTGGGAACTCTTATGCACATGGATCCTTTTAAACATGATGCATACAGAGAAGATGAGGACTTTAGATAGGTGTTTCGACAACTATAGGTCTAAATTCGTGTAGAAGAAGGTAATGGTAAGTGTAATGAACCCCGTCATTAGGACAACAAGCCTCGCATAACCAATAATTTTCTTTTCTTTTATGTAGGAAAGTAATAACGACAAGACACTCAAAACATCGCAACACGATGACGAACACAACACACACAATTCACACAACATACAAACATAACAACCTAGCATACTAGCACATCATGTATTTGGAAGCAACATACGACATTCAATCAGATGAAGAATAAAAAATACTACCTACCAGCCCTACCTTGCAATGGTTAGGACCTCCAGGACACATAAGCAATGTTCAAGCCCAAGTTCCCATCGATTTTTACCAGTTAAGGTCTCAAGGCTGGTGACTCTTATGAGGAACAAGGAGGTGTCTACATCCCACCCGACACAAGCAGACCAAGCCTACTAAGCTAAAGGCAATCATCATATCAACCCAACACAACCAACATCAATGACACAAGTAACTAGAATCTTCACGGCAAGCGATAAACAAACAGAATAAAACGTTACAGAGAAAGGTGCAAAACATCAATTCCAATAGTGATTGTCATCATCAAGAAGCACAAAACCCAAAGCCTAGTTATCGTATGCACTTATCGATCAATGCGCGCAATGATCCAATCATAAGGAATCATGCCTCCACATGGCGACAAGAGCGATTGTAACTAAGGTGCAACATAAACCATTCTAAACCTTCAATCGTGACACAATCCAATGCGCCAGAAGTCCAAACTTAAAATGTCATACATTAGATGAAATCTATAAACGAATCACTTAATCAACCAGTGGAAAATGATGGAGGGTAACTACATTCAATACATTTTAAATTGTGCAACAAACTAGATAGATTTCGTGTTTTCTTACAAGGCAGTCATATGTGGTATAACAACATATAACCAACCACCATTTAATATTCAACATAAAGCACATAGCACATAGTAACCAACTAATATAAGCACATATAACCAATTAATAACACATAGCACATAACAACCAATTAATATATGCACATATAATCAATTAATAACACATAGTAACCAATTAATATAAGCACATATAACCAGTTAATAACACATAGCACATAGTAACCAATTAATATAACCAACCACAATTTAATATTCAACATATAACAATGTCAAGTATCTTTTTACCCTTCCATTCAAAAGGGGTTTTATTAATCAATAAATCAACTACACTTTTTAACTTCTCCAGATCCATATTAAACAAGTGTTGCACGGCAACGCAATCCCTGTCAGGATGGGGATGGGGATGGGGATGGTGCTAACCTAAGATCAAAACTATGATAGCTAGGATAGAAAGTGTTGCCAAAGAATCTGGAGTGATACATGCACTGCTAAGGGCCAAAGCCACAACCTTCCTCTAGGCAATTGGGCATGTAAATGGGATTTCTATCCACCTATTCGTGCATTTGTCTATGGATTGATGGATGCATGTGAGTCCCGCGTGAGAATAGACTAAAACCCTTGGATTTTCCTTCGGTTATGGTTGGTGATTGACCTGGTGTCAAGGGAAAACAAAAAGGAATAAGGAAATAGAAACCTGATTCGCGTTCGAAACGTGTTTAATTATATATTAACATCTTTCTATTGTTTTTTAAGTTTTTAATTCGTTTCAATTTGGGGATTGATAAACATCTCGGATAAACTTCGGAATTCCTATAAATCGATATGCCAAAGGAATAGATGCCAATCCATGACCCAATCCATCTAACACATAAGGAACTCGATGTAAAGGTAATAAATGGTTCAGACCACTCTAAACCATAAACACTCTGCATCATAGCCTCCCCATTTGATTTTCCATTTTTCCAATAAGCCTAGCATTCAATCAACTTGGGAAGGTCAGTTAGATACATAAGTGGAAAAATTGAAATGTCTTCTCTGGAATGGAAAATTATTACAGAGATAAACTTACATCTTTTGAGTGAAAGGGTGGTCGAAGTATGAAATGTTCAATAGCCAATGCATTCATCAATTGTCCTCCCAAATTAAGGACTGCCTGTAGCCCTCCCATCACAATACCCATAGAAATTAAATAACTGCAAAATAATGTCAATAGGAAATTCTTGATTTTCCATTTTTCCAATAGGCCTAACATTCAATCAACTTGGGAAGGTCAGTTAGATACATAAGTGGAAAATTTGAAATGTCTTCTCTGGAATGGAAAATTATTACAAAGATAAACTTACATCTTTTGAGTGAAAGGGTGGTTGAAGTATGAAATGTTCAATAACCAATGCATTCATCAATTTCCCTCCCACATTAAGGACTGCATGTAGCCCTCCCATCACAGTACCCACAAAAGTTAAATAACTGCAAAATAATGTCAATAGGAAATTCTTGATTTTCCATTTTTCTAATAGGCCTAGCATTCAATCAACTTGGGAAGGTCAGTGAGATACATAAGTGGAAAATTTGAAATGTCTTCTCTGG
Organism: Picea engelmannii; assembly: GCA_009831015.1. Classification (NCBI taxonomy): domain Eukaryota; kingdom Viridiplantae; phylum Streptophyta; class Pinopsida; order Pinales; family Pinaceae; genus Picea; species Picea engelmannii. The sequence continues at coordinate 67,621 of ML796704.1, read as the reverse complement.
AATGGAAAATTATTACAGAGATAAACTTACATCTTTTGAGTGAAAGGGTGGTCGAAGTATGAAATGTTCAATAACCAATGCATTCATCAATTTCCATTCCACATTAAGGATTGCTTGTAGCCCTCCCATCACAGTACCCATAGAAATTAAATAACTTCAAAATAATGTCAATAGGAAATTCCTGATTTTCCATTTTTCCAATAGGCCTAGCATTCAATCAACTTGGGAAGGTCAGTTAGATACATAAGTGGAAAATTTGAAATGTCTTCTCTGGAATGGAAAATTATTACATAGATAAACTTACATCTTTTGAGTGAAAGGGTGGTCTAAGTATGAAATGTTCAATAGCTAATGCATTCATCAATTTCCCTCCCACATTAAGGACTGCATGTAGCCCTCCCATCACAATACCCACATAAATTAAATAACTGCAAAATAATGTCAATAGGAAATTCCTGATTTTCCATTTTTCCAATAGGCCTAGCATTCAATCAACTCGGGAAGGTCAGTTAGATACATAAGTGGAAAATTTGAAATGTCTTCTCTGGAATGGAAAATTATTACATAGATAAACTTACATCTTTTGAGTGAAAGGGTGGTTGAAGTATGAAATGTTCAATATCCAATGCAATCATCAATTTCCCTCCCACATTAAGGACTTCCTGTAGCCCTCCCATCACATTACCCACAAAAATTAAATAACTGCAAAATAATGTCAATAGGAAATTCCTAATTTTCCATTTTTCCAATAGGCCTAGCATTCAATTAACTTGGGAAGGTCAGTTAGATACATAAGTGGAAAATTTGAAATGTCTTCTCTGGAATGGAAAACTATTACAAAGATAAACTTACATCTTTTGAGTGAAAGGGTGGTCAAAGTATGAAATGTTCAATATCCAATGCATTCATCAATTTACCTCCCACATTAAGGACTGCATGTAGCCCTCCCATCACATTACCCACAAAAATTAAATAACTGCAAAATAATGTTAATAGGAAATTCTACAAGTTCTTTCATAATCTTATTTCCATTGTATAAGCGGGACAACCTGTCATTATATAAGTTACAGAAAGTGCCTTCAATGTTCACACTCTGATATAGGCAACTACTATGATAGGAAACGAGCAATAAAGTCAATTGATTGCATTATTCATTTTTGGCAATGCCATACCTTGCGCATTATCGAAGCAACCTTCTGAGGGGTGCCTAGTTTTCCATGTTCAAGGAAGGTCTGAAGTTCTCTAGGTGTAAAAGTTAAATTTGTATTAGTCACAAGAATATGCATCCTAGAGTGAAGATCACTCATTTAGAAAGCAATAAACAAAAACTGGGAGAGCCACTTAAATGAGCTTGTTTAGATAGAAATAAACAAAAATTATACATGCAAACCAGGGGGATTGTTAGTATCATACATGCATCATGCAGGCATTGTAAATGTTGATCCAAAAGGCTAGCTTCTACTGATATGTCAAGCCCTTTACATCTACAGAACATAGTTTGCTCACAAGAAATCTGAAAAGCATAGACTTATGAATCAACCCAAACCTAAAAATGACTAAATGAGAATAGGAGCCTTGCCTTTCAATTATCAACACAAATAATCTAGGTTGTTTTACAGTAAAGGAATCAATACAAGGAAACAATCAAGCATAATATCATTTAAGAGATCTTTATTCCAATAAAGTGACAAACACACCTTAATCTTCTGAACAAAGAAGCACAACTTGGGAGTTGACCCAAGTCAAATGAGCTCGCAGTGATATCATGGAAATGTTTGTATGGACCAATATCTTTCAAGATTGATTCAGAACAAACATGATAAGGATCTTTGAAATGTATTTCTTCTGAACAATCCATAGGTATTTTATAGCTTAAAGTGCTTCTCGAGCCATAGCTTTTTGAGCTTACACTTGAAAAAGTTGACCGTGAAGCTATTGATGATGTCTCCTTATTGGTTGTCGATGATGGTCTTGTTAGCTTCAAAAATATACTCATCAAGCACTTCAAAATATCTTCAGAAAGCATAGTCTTTTGGGGGACACATGCAATACATGCAGAGTGCCCATCGTGCATGTTGAGCTTGGAAGGCAAGTAAAAAATGATAAAAAAATATTGTGATTAATTAGAGTAAACAAAAATTACAGCGAAATGTTTACACTGCCACATGATACCATGCTGGGAAAACGAACATGTGGTCATATCAATTGTGTGGAAAAATAAGGTATTTGCAGGTAGGCCTAAGAAAACAAAGTTATTTCAATCTCAGTATATGATAAAACTGGTGGAAAACTTAGGAGTGTCGAAGATCCATGTTTCAGTAGTCAGTTACGGTGGGTTTCTAGCTTACCACTTAGGGCATTTGCACCCAAATACAGTGCAAAAGGTGTGACACCATGGACACCGGATATGCTAAATAAACCAACCAACACCTATCTACAATATCATGGAGGGCGCTTGCTTATCTCCTTGGTTGGGCTGGGCTTGGATTGAATCGACTGTTCTTATCTCCTTGGCTCGAAGTCCCAAATCATGAAGGTTTTTCCATATAGAAACTATCTCGATGAAGAAGGCCTATTGAAACTATGTTGCTGCTATAGGGTTGTGTGCCTCCTACCTCTCTTTACTCCTCCGCATATCCTCGTATTATGCTTGTAACTATTGGTGTTTCTTTGGAAGAGAAAGATATGACAGAAGGGATTCCATTTCAGAGCTACATATCACGGGGAAAGTTGTGAAGGAAGGAATAAAGCACAGACGAACGCTAGGACAAGCATAGATAGCTATCACGGACGCATGAGGCCCGGGAGAGTGCTCACAACCAAGATCAATAAATAGAAGGTGTTACCCTCGGTAGGCTTCATTAGCAAGATATCCTTGTGAAGATTGGAAGGATGGGGATAATAATAGTTTATCCTACCACACCTCCTCTCGGAATTCAAGGAGCCTATTACCAGATTGATGACTTTCTTTCCTGCCGATAAGGAGCTATAGAATTCTCCTTTGTAGAGATAGATGATTACAGACAGAATACTGGAGCAAGAACATCATATTTCTTTCTTTCCTTTTCTCGTCGCCTTGAAGAACGCAAAGTTGTTGCCCCATTATCTAATTATGTCATGAGCCCATGCAGAATTTGTGTGTAGGTTATTTATCCCTTACCTACTTGAGAAGAGCTAGCTAAGACCTTTCAGGATCTTACTTAAGGATTATTTCTTCTCCATTTCAAGAGTCATCAGTTGCAATTGGTCCAGTTGGAAATCCAGACGCATAGACAGTTTAAGCAGTTGATCCATTTGGTGGGCTTAGGGGATCATTCCTCTAATCAATAAGGACTTTCACATTCCATCAGGGGTGGAGTTCTACTATAACACACTGATGGTGGGGCGTAAAAATTTCATTCTCCTTAATTGATCAAATCCTCTATCCATGGTATCTAATTTGGAAATTGAGGCCTAACCCCTCCTTCTTCAATGACCATCACATATGACCACGTGTTATGACCAAACGCCAAGGCCATAGGTACCTATTTCGATGCTTTAGAACTTCGGGTTTCAAGAGTTTTTTTGATTCATCACACGCCAATTCCTCCGAACTCTGAAGTGGCGAAGTTCCGAACTAGCGTAAAGGGATCAACGGTTCCTACTCTCCCTCAAGATCAACGACCCTTAATGACTTCGGGCCTCCAGGCTTTGGCGGAATTCAAAGCACCTCCTCGCAAAACCTCTGGAGTACTAATCCTCTGAAGTGCACCATCTGACAACGCGCGTCCTCAGGGAGTTCGATGGTCCTGATTCACTTCGAGACTTTGTTGTTTGAGAGTCCCAGACGCTCACGCAACCTTTCCTCTCTAAATACTTCGTACCCAGAGTTCCATATCAAGCACCACACATCCATTGTAAATCGACGACTTTGTTTGATTTTGGGACTTCGACATTTAGGAGCTTCAGACGTTTCCGCAACCTTTTTTTCCCAAAGAGTTTTTCTTTCGGAGTCAAGGATCGTGCGCCACACGTCCTTCCAGATCAACGGTCTCGGTTTACTTCGATACTTCGGCATTCGGGAGTTTCTACCTCTCCACACTCACTTTCTCTTGAAATGTTTCACCCGAAGTTAACGATCTATCGACGCGTGTCTCCCAAGAAATCGACGACTACAAATCACTTCGGCTATTCAGGCTTCGGGAGTTTCGAATATTCCAATGCCTTTCTCCTCTGAAGTAGCTATCTCTCAAAATGAAAGATCTACTGACACATGTCCTCAGTTGAGGGATGGCTCATATGAACTCTGACTCTCCAACCTTCGAGAGTCCTTGTTCAACATATCCCCTTTTTTCCCGGAGTGATTTCACCTGAAGTCGACGACCTACCGACGCGTGTCTCCCACAGATCAACGAATACAAATCACTTCGGCTCTTCGGGCTTCGGGAGGTTTAACCTCTCTACACTTGCTCTCTCTCGGAGTGATTACACCTAAAGTCGAAAATCTATTGACACATGCCCTTTCTCTTAGATCGATGGTACAGAAGGACTCCGTTACTCCATGGATTTCCAAAGGAACTCATGACTATCCACCTAGCAACTTTTCTAGGTCTGACGGTCATGATCCGGCTAATACCGATGTGTTCGTCGATCAATGGTTCACAGTGATTGCAGGGCCCCAACGTGCTCACTCCTTATCATAGAAATCAACCTCCGCAATCTAAAAAGTACTCGCCCAACTCGGTCTAACCAGAATCGTTGATATTTCAACCCGACTAGATCAATGACGTTGGTGAATTGCGGGTCGTGAACTAGCACGTCCACTAATTTCACCTTCGCGCTACGCAATGATTCCCCACCATCGACCTCCGTTCACAGATCGATGGTTCACAGTGATTGCGGGGTCCAACCTATGAATTCTTGGAAGTGCTCACCTGACTCTAGGCTAATCCTGGTCGTTGATCTTCCATTCCCAACGAGATCAACGAAATTGGTTGATTGCAGGCCGTGAACTAGCATGTCCACTAATTTCACCTTTTCACTCCACAATGATTCCCAACCATTGATTTAATCGAGCAACTGGTGTTTAATTCATTAACTCCATTGGGTATTTGAGTAGATATTTCAACCCGACTAGATCAACGACGTTGGTGAATTGCGGGTCATGAATTAGCACGTCCACTAATTTCACCTTCGCGCTGCGCAATGATTCCCCACCATCGACCTCCGTTCACAGATCGACGGTTCATAGTGATTGCGGGGTCCAACCTATGAATTCTGGGAAGTGCTCACCTGACTCTAGTCTAATCCTGGTCGTTGATCTTCCATTCCCAACGAGATCAATGACATTGGTTGATTGCAGGCCGTGAACTAGCATGTCCACTAATTTCACCTTTTCACTCCACAATGATTCCCAACCATTGATTTAATCAAGCAACTGGTGTTTAATTCATTAACTCCATTGGGTATTTGAGTCGATCTGATGATTGAGATGGCTTCTCCTCCCATTAAATGACTCACATCCATATTCGTTGTTAGATTCTTAAGTCATCTACAGTTGTTGTTACTCCGATAGTTCCGGTAACTTGATTATCGTGAAATTTGACTTCTCATAGCTTTGAGCTCCCGAGTTTCTGAAACCTTCATGAGATAACTCCTTTAGCACAAGATTCCTAGACCCAGGTCACATGGACCTTCACATGACTCTTGGTCTATTAACCCTACTCTTAGTCGGGTTTTTGGTTAAGGACTTAGGCACGAGTTCAAAGTCTCTTAGACTATTGGTCTAAAGGGAACGCCTCCCTAACTTGCATAACTTTAAGCTCTGAAACAGGGCAAGGTAAACTCATGAGGTTACCGAAATGGTAGAAGTGCCAAGAGGCTTGCTCTGACTCTAGAACTGTGATATAATTCCCTGGAGAAACGCCTTTGAGGGATTAAACTGGAGCATATGGAAAATTAAGCAGAAGCATAAGTTCTCAAGGGAACAAATGCATACTCATAACTTAATCATTTCAATACATAAACCATTTATAGACATATAAATACACGAATGCATCCATTATTTCCAATTCAAAGCACAAGGCATGAAAACACTTATCAGAACCATAAGGCGTGATGCGACTACTGGAAGGGGTGCTTGTTTCCACCTAACCATAGGCTCAATCACTCCAAATGGCTTTACCACTGGCCACCCTCGAGCTTATACCACTATGCTTTGAGATTCAATCTCTCTCTTCCAGCTCAATGGAAGTTAGGGATGAAGGTTACTCTCCTTCTCCCAGTACATAAATATATAGAGATGAAGGTTACTCTCCTTCTCCCAACTCAGTCTCTATTTTCTGCGATCAGAACTCGCTTTCCTCTTTCAGTCCTTCTTCAGACCCGAGAGCTTCAACTCTTGTCTCTGCACTCTTCGCAGGTCTTCCTCTGCCCACACCGCTTCCTTTCTTGTCTTCCTCAACAAGATCCAGTGTGGCTCAAATTCCCAGTCCATGGTCAGGTCTGGAAGCCTTATAGATGGGCGGTCTACCCCATCCCCTCATTAACTCTTGAGGAGGTCTTCCCACCTACCAACCTGACTGTAATTCATTCCTGGGTCAAAGGGTTGTTCTGATCCTGAGCAATTAAATCCAGCAAGGTACTGATTCAGTGGAGTTTACACAACCATTCATGGTCCCCTCCACCACCTTTTCATAGCATTCATGGTTTCTCTTAGCATATCCCCTTTCTAGCAGTCATGCAACATGCATCCATTTTCTATTAAAATAACATAATTTACATTCATCGACCTTTTATACAAAGGTCCATCAAATCAAACATTGACACCTTTGAGTTTTCCATAGTTCCTTGACCAATATAGTTATATTTACAAATTGGGGGAAACAGGGTGTTACAATTCCCTCCCCCTTAAAGGAACATCATCCTCAATGTTCTATTTGTCAACATGATATGTATATATAGGAGTAAACAAAATCAGATATGCATGTCTCATGGCTTCCTCCATTTCCCACGTAGTCTCATCTTGTCCAAAGTGTTTCCACTGCACCTTAACCTGTGCAATGGTTGGGTTCCTGAGTGAGGTTTCCTTCTTGTCTAGTATGCATTGAGGTTCTGGCAGGACTTATCCCTCTGGCTCCACCTGGATCATAGACCAATCAATTATATGATTAGAATCATGTACATATTTCTTCAATAATGAAACATGGAAAACATTATGTGCCTTTATTGTGGGAGGAAGTGCCATCCTATAGGCTACAGGTCCCACTCTATCTAAGACTTCAAAGGGTCCACAATATCGAGGTGCCAACTTGGCACAAGCTCCCATTCTTAGGGAACTTTTATTGGGTATAACTCTGAGATAGACATGGTCTCCTATCTTGAACTCTCTGGGAGTTCTCTTTCTATGGACGTAACTTTTCTGTCTATCCTGATCAATCTTCAGATTTTTGTTTATCTGAATCACTTGTTGTTCCAATTCTTTCAGCATGTCGGGTCCGATTGTAATTCTGTCCACTGAATTACTCCAGTTGATTGGGATCTTGCGCTGTCTACCATAGAGGGTTTCAAAAGGACTCATCTTCAAGGAATCTTGATAACCGTTGTTGTAGGCAAACTCTACCAATGGTAGGTAGTCTTCCCACTTCTTAGGATGATGCATTACATGCACCCTTAACATGTCTTCTAATATTTGGTTTACTCTTTCTGTCTGTCCATCAGTTTGAGGGTGATAGGTTGTGTTGAACAACAATTTAGTCTCAAAACCAACCATTAAGGATTTCCAAAAGCTTGAAGTAAATTTGTTGTCTCTGTCAGATACAATTTCCCTAGGCATGCCATGCAGTCTGAATACCTCCTTCATGAAGATGTTGGAAATATCTATTGCCTTGCAAGTTGACTTGACAGGAATGAAGTGAGTAGACTTACTCAGTTTGTCCACCACGACCATGGTGGCAACATTTTGCTTGGTATATTTTGGTAATCCGGTGATGAAATCCATGGAGATGGTTTCCCATTTCCATTCTGGGATGGGTAGGGGTTGTAACAACCCTACCAGGTATCGATGTTTTGCCTTAACTTGTTGGCATTCTAGGCACTTAGCTAGATAGTCAGTTATGTCTTTCTTCAATCCATGCTAATAGAATTGTTTCCCCAGTGGCCGTGATCATTTTCTGATATCCCAGGTGACCAGTATATGGTATCTTGTGTTGTTCATCTATTATGAACCTCTTCAAGTCATCACAGTTTGGAATATACAATCTGTTTATGTAGGTCAGCAAGACTTCATTGAGCATCTGGTAGCCTTCATAATTTATCCCTATAGGCTCTTGCCTTAGGCATGAGGTTACAGTCTTGAAGAATGCATATGTTTCTTGTGCATTCTCGACTCTTTCCCTGACATTTGTTTCAAAAGTGCTTACCGCTTCTAGGTGAATCATTTTTATACTTCTGCTAAGGGCATCGACCACCCTATTTTCATTTCCTTTGATGTGTTTGATTTTGAAATCAAACTCACTAAGGAGAGCCATCCACCTAGCTTGTCTGGCATTGAGTTTCGGTTGATCAAACAGGTGCCTCAACCCACAATGGTCTGTCATAAGCACAAATATCCTACCCAAGAGGTAATGCATCTACATTTTTAAAGCATGTACTATGGCATCCAACTCTAGGTCATGGGTCACATAGTTGATTTCATGCTCATTCAATTTCGTGGACGCGTATCAAATTACACGTCCCTCTTGCATAAGGACTCCTCTGAGTCCTTCCTTGCAGGCATCTGTACACATGAGGAAATCATTATCAGGGTCTGCAATATTCAACACAGGTGCATGGGTCAGGAGGTATTTCAATTCCTGAAATATTTCTTCACGTTTTGATGTCTAAGTGAATTTAACCCCCTTTTTTTGAAGGGCAATGATTGGACAACCAATCTTGGAAAACCCTTTTATGAACCTTCTATAATATTTTTCCAAGCCCATGAAGGATCTGATATCAGATACATCCTTTGGGGTAGGCCATTCTATAATCAATTTGATCCTGTCAGGGTCTACTGCCACCCCTTCTTTAGAAATGACATTACCTAAGTAATGGACTTGCTTATGGAAAAAGTCGCATTTTCTAAACTTGGTGCAAAGCTGATGCTCTCTTAGTACTTGAAGTATGAGTCTAATATGTTCTTAGTGCTCCTCTCTATTCTTGGAGTAGATTAGGATATCATCAATGAAAACCAAGACAAATTTGTCTAGAAATTTGCTGAGTACATTATTCATCAAGTACATAAAAGTGTCGAGGGAATTGGTTAGCCCAAATGGCACCACCAAAAATTCATAGTGACCATACCTTGTCATGAAGGTTGTTTTGTGGATGTATTCATCCTTAATTCAGACTTGATGGTATCCAGACCTTAAATCAATCTTCAAGAAAATGGAAGCACCTCCCAATTGGTCGAACAAGTCATCGATTCTTGGTAAGGGGTACTTGTTCTTTATGGTTGTCTTATTGAGTTGTCTATAATCTATCCATAGTAGGAGTGTGCCATATTTATTTTTCACAAACAAGATGGGTGCTCCCTGCGAAGATACACTGGGTCGGATGTAGCCTTTGTCCATCATCTCCTTTAGTTGTAGCTTGATCTCAACTAGTTATGGTGTACTCATCCTATAGGGCGTTCTAGATGATGGCACTGTTCTTGGTGCAAGTTCTATCGAGAACTCAATGTCTCTTCTCAGAGGTAGACCCGATACCTCTTATGGAAACACATATTTATATTCTCTTAATATGGCGTGGTCCTCTAGGTTTGGTTTTTCATCCTCAACAGATTCCAACACCTGTATTGCATATAAAGGACACCCCTTTTTGCAATACTTTTTCATTTGAAGGGATGATATTTGTCTCACTGAGACAGGCTTCTGAATCCCTTGGAGGGTTATATTTCTCCCTTCTTCATTTACACATTCTAAAGTTTTATGGTAACAGTCCAACTTAGTTTTATAAGAATCCAACCAGTCCATACCAATCAAAAAGTCATAAGATCCCAGGGGAAGTATGTTAAGGGTCGCTCGGGTGGGCAATCCATCCATGATGAATTGGCAAGTTGGTATGGCCTCTACTACTTTTCTTTTGGTCCCAGTGGCTAGTTGTACCAACCACAACTTAACATGTCTAATTGGTTGTAGTTTACACTTATCAACAGTCTGAGGGGCCACATAACTCAAATTAGAACCAGGGTCAATTCAAATAGAAACTAGATGGTTGGCGATCGTACCTTCCATCTCCACCACTGAAGCTTGGTGGTCGGCTTGATTATTGTCCAAGGCTGGATAAATTCATGGCATGCTCCTAGGCACATCATTAATGGTGGTAGCTTCTTGGATATTGTAGACTCTCTTACTGTTCTGTTGTCTGTGTGGGAAATCCCTCAATTGATGTTCTTGTCCACAATCCCATCATTTTAAGGGTTCTTTCTTTGAGTTATCAGTCTTTCATGGCACTGCCTCAAAAGGTTTATTTCCACTTGGAGAGGGGAAATTTTCTTGATACACACTTCTAGTAGGAAGGTTCATCCTAGAACCCTTCCCATAGTTATTAAATCTTGAGGATTTAAACCCCTTCTTCTCGAATCCTAAACTACTCTTTTTCTACTAGTCCTCGTGAGGTCCTGTCTTACTCCAGAACTATTCATAACAATACCTCACCTTCCAGATAGTTTCTTCTAAGGTCTTTGGTTCGTCAAAATCGATCCTGTCCTAGTATTTTCTAGGTAACCCACTAATAAATCGCTGCATTTTTACCTTTTCATCCTTTATGTAGGGTACATACCTCAGTAGCTCAAGGAATTTATTGACATATTCATCTATGGTGAGATGCCCCAGTTTGAGTTCATAGAACTCCTTAGTTTTCCCATCCATGTATTTCTCTGAAATATACTGCTTCCTGAAGTATTTCTCGAACTATTTCCATGACAAACCCTTCTCGTGGACTCCTTTCACATTCCTAAGGTCTTCCCACCAAATGGAAGCCTTTCCATTTAGGTTGAAGATGTCTATTCGATCATTCAAGTTTTTAGAGTAGTCATGGACTCTAAAGTACTTATTTAAACCAAGCAGCCAAGCTTCAGCCTCTTCCCCTTTCTTAATCTCTCCTTCGAAAGGGGGTGGTTTGGCCTTCTTGAACTCTTTAGGATCACAACTTTTGGAATGATTTCGCTTCTTTCCTTTCCCTTGAGAATGTGAGCTAGTTTTTCTACTAGAATATCCCTCGGAGTTTCCAGCTTCCTTTCCAAAGGACTCACCTGATGAGTGTCCCCTACCTCCAGGTTGGGCCTTCTTCGAGGTATTTCTCCTAGTGTGGTCAGTTATGGGGCCATGTTTTCGAATCTCAGGTGGAATTTGACTTCTCTTCACATGTCGTCGGTCCACATGGATGGTTCCGGGTTCATGCTGCAACTGCCTCTATATGTCGGATAAGCTCTGCAACAATACTGCATTAATTTATGTTTGTTTTTCTTGCTCCTTTATCAATCTCTCGTTTTCGTCCTTTCAACTTTGTCATTCGGTTGTGAGGCTCCTTACAATTTCATCCATATCCGGAGGGGTTTCCACCGCCCTCCTTTCATCAGATTCTTCGTCTCTATTGTGGGAGCCATCCCCCACTTCATAACACGTCACCATCCTTTAGACTTGAAGTTTTCCCGTGATTTACTAACTACTCGAGTGCTGACAAAACACTTATTGTTAGCTAACAATATATTAGTTTATGAACAATACAGAGTTCAAATTGCTTAAATGTACACACACAGTAGAAAGTTTCATTATTTTCCTCAATAAAATTTTAACCAGACTCTTTTAAGAAAGAGGTAAGATAGGGTGTCACTCTTAAAAGTATTCTAAATATGGATTTTAAGCGAATCGTCCATGAGCCCAAGTAGGCCAAATGTTGTAACCATGCTCTGATACCAATTTGTAACACACCCATGGTGGGGCATAAAAAATTTGTTCTCCTTAATTAATCAAATCCTCTATCCATGGTCTCTAATTTGGAAATCGAGGCCTATCCCCTCCTTCTTCAGAGACCATCGCATATGACCACGGGTTATGACCGAACGCCAAGGCCACAGGCACCTATTCCAGTGCTTCGGAACTTCGAGCTTTAGGAGATTTTTTTATTCATCACACACCAATTCCTCCAATCTCTGAAGTGGCGAAGTTATGAACTGGCATGAAGGGATCAATGGTCCCTACTCTCCCTCAAGATCAACGACCCTCAATGAATTCGGGCCTCCCGGCTTCGGCGGAATTTGAAGCACCTCCTCACAAAACCTTCAGAGTACTAACCCTCCAAAGTGCACCATCCAACACCGTGTGTCCTCGAGGAGTTCGACGGTCCTGATTCACTTCGGGACTTCGGTGTTCAGGAGTCTCGGATGCTCACACAACCTTTCCTCCCGAAATACTCTGTACCCAGAGTTCTAGATCAAACGCCACTCGTTCTTTGTAAATCGACGACTTAGTTTCATTTCGGGACTTCGACATTCGGGAGCTTCAGACATTTCTGCAGCCTTTTTCTCCCTGAGCGGTTTACTTTCGGAGTGAAGGATTGTGCGCCACACGTCCTTCCAGATCAACGGTCCCAGTTTACTTCAAGAATTTGACATTCGAGAGTTTCTACCTCTCCACACTCGCTTTCTCCCGAAATGCTTTCACTCGAAGTTAACGATCTATAGACACATGTCTCCCATGAAATCAACAACTACAAATCACATTGGCTATTCATGCTTCAAGAGTTTTGAATACTCCAATGCCTTTCTCCTCCGAAGTAGCTATCTCCCGAAATGGAAGATCTATTGACACATGCCCTCAACTGACGGATGGCTCATATGAACTCTGACTCAACGACCTTCAGGAGTCCTTGTTCAACATATCCCCTTTCCTCCTGGAGTGATTTCACCCAAAGTCGTCGATCTGTCAACACGTGTCTCCCACAGATCAACGACTGCAAATCACTTTGGCTCTTTGAGCTTCGAGAGGTTCAACCTCTCCACACTCGCTCTCTCTCGGAGTGATTACACCTGAAGTCAATGATCTACCAACACATGTCCTTTCTCTCAAATCGACGGTACAAAAGGACTCCGTTACTCTGTGTATTTCCAAAGGAACTCATGACTATCCACCTAGCAAATTTTGTATGTCTGATGGTCATGCTCCGACCAATACTGATGTGTTCGTCAATCGACGGTTCACAGTGATTGCAGGGCCCCAACTTGTGCACTCCTTATTAGAGAGCTCAACCTCCACAATCTGAAAAGTACTTGCCCAACTCGGTCTAACCGTAGTTGTTGATCTTTCAACCTAACGAGATCAATGGCATTGGTGAATTGCGGGTTGTGAACTAGCATGTCCGTTAATTTCACCTTCGTGCTTCACAATGATTCCCCACCATCGATCTTCGTTCACAGATTGACGGTTCACAGTGATTACGGGGTCCAACCTCTGAATTCTGGGAAGTGCTCACCCAACTCTAGTCTAATCCTAGTCGTTGATCTTCCATTCCCAATGAGATCAATGACGTTGGTTGATTGTGGGCCGTGAACTAGCATGTCCACTAATTTCACCTTCGCGCTCTGCAATGATTCCCAACCATCAATTTTATCGAGCGATTGTTGTTTGATTAATTAACTCCAATGGGTATTTGAGTTGATCTGATGATTGGGATGGCTTCTCCTCTCATTAAATGGCTCACATCCATCTTCATTGTCAGAATCTTAAGTAATCTACGGTTCTTGTTACTCCGTTAGTTCAGGTAACTTAATTATCGTGAAATTTGACATCTGAGAGCTTTGAGCTCCCGAGGTTCTGAAACCTTCACGAGCTAACTCCTTTAGCGCAGGGTTTCTAGAACTAGGTCACATGGACCTTCAAATGACTTTTAGGCTATTAACCCTACTCTTATTAGAGTTTTTGGTTAAGGAATTAAGTGTGAGTTCAAAGTCTCTTAGACTATTGGTATGAAGGAAACATCGCCCTAACTTGTAGAACTTTAATCTTTAAAACATGGCAAGGTAAACTCGTGAGGTTACCAAAATGGTAGCAGTGCCAAGAGGCTTTCTCTGATTTTGGAACTGTGATGTAATTCCTTGGAGAAATGCCTTCGAGGGATTAAACTGGAGCATATGGAAAATTAAGCAGAAGCATAAGTTCTCAAGGGAACAAACGCATACTCATAACTTAATCAATTCAATACAGAAACCAATTATAGACATATAAATACATGCATGCATCCATTATTTCCAATTCAAAGCACAACGCATGAAAACACTTATCAGAACCATAAGGCATGATGCGACTACTGGAAGGGGTGCTCGTTTCCACCCAACCATAGGCTCAATCACTCCAAATGGCTTTATGACTGGCCACCCCCGAGCTTAGACCACAATGCTTTGAGATTCAATCTCTCTCTTCCAGCTTAATGGAAGTTAGGGATGAAGGTTACTCTCCTTCTCCCAGTACAAAAATAGATAGGGATGAAGGTTACTCTCCTTCTCCCGACTCAGTCTCTATTTTCTATGATCATAACTCACTTTCCTCTTTCAATCCTTCCTCGGACCCGAGAGCTTCGTCTCTCGTCTTTGCACTCTTCGTAGGTCTTCCTCTGCCAACACCACTTCCTTTATTGCCTTCCTCAACAAGATTGTGTGTGGCTCAAATTCCCAGTCCGTGGTCAGGTTTGGAAGCCTTACAGATGGGTGGTCTGCTCCATCCCCTCATTAACTATTGAGGAGGTCTTCCCACCTACCAGCCTGATTGTAATTCATTCCTGGGTCAGAGGGTTGTTCTGATTCCTGAGCAATTAAATCTAGCAAGGTACTGGTTTGGTGGAGGTTAACGCAACCATTCCTTGTCCCCTCCACCACGTTTTCATAGCATTTGTGGTTTCTCTTAGCACATCCACTTTCCATTATTCATGAAACACACATCCATTTTCTATTAAAATAACATAATTTGCATTCATCGACCTTTTATACAAAGGTCCATCAAATCAAACATTCACACCTTTGAATTTTCCATAGTTCCTTGGCCAATATAGTTATATTTACAAACTGGGGGAAACGAGGTGTTGAATCTACCTGGTAAGCACATACCGTATGCAGTTTTGGAGAGACCGGACAAAGTGGTAGGAAGGGAAATCCCCCCAAAAAGCAAAAAAAATTGTTGAAATTTTCTTTTCTACACCTGGTTTATTTTCAAAGGATTTCTAACATTTTGATATATTTTGCAAAATGTCTAATTGGTTTTTACTATTTGCAGAACATGTATCTTCCAGGTCGCATGGATCTGAAGACCCCTTTTGTGCATGGCATAGTCCCCTAAGCATGCATAATGGGGCCAGGTAAAGTCCTCACTCTTATCTCTATCAGTAAAGCGTAGATTCCCTAGGATACCAGATCAATGTATTACGTGACCCACTATTCCTTCTCGTGCCATGAATTAAGAAGAGAGTAGAAGAAAGGTCTCAGCGATGAGACAATTTCCATAACATTTGATCCAATTTCGAAGAAGTAATTGATAGAGAAAAAACCTATAGGCTCGCAAAGAGAGATATTGTTACATTGATGTGCAAAGAGAGATATTGTTACATTGATGTGCTAGGTGCGCAGATCTTAGCTTTATTGAACTCCTTCCTATCTTTTGGAGCTGGTACATGTATTGTTGTCTTTGCCAACTTCTTACGTAAGAGGTTGTTGAGGTTGTTGGGTGTTAGTGAGTAGCCTATCTTTCCCCAAAAATTTCTTTTAGGACCCCTCTCTCTTAGGTAGATAGATCGGCCTCTCCATCTATGCATTTTCCATCTATCTAGCGACAAAGCTCTCACGGAACCACCTTCTTGTATCATCAAGCCATCACCCATTAATACAACTAGTTTGGTGGTTCCTTGTACGAGTGGAACTAGGATGAGCGAAAGCAAGATTGATTAATACAGTCCAAACGTGTTCCTGTTGCTAAGTAATACAATATACCTAGCACTCGCGACCTTGCCCTGTGTGTGCACCTAGAATAACAAAATTAGGCTCGATGGCTTACTCCTCGGTGAATTGCTTCATTAGGTTTATGGCCAACGACCTAGAGGATCAAAAGTACATCCATCCATTGTGTCTTGCCCGAGTTTTCCTATTGGGTTATTCAGGTTTTCTTGCCAACTATCTAGGCTTACTCTATAGTTCATCACGACGTAGCCTGCCCCAGAGCCAAGATTCAGATGAATGTATACCACTATTTGGTGAAGCTTGGTCAGGACTGGTTGTATTTCATGAGTACCTAAGAAATGGAAGGAACAATGAGGGGAAGGAATGATTAAGTTCTCCTAAAGATGTTGTGGTTCACTAATATTGGGTTGGGCCTTAAGGAAGGGCCAACAATGGTTGGTTATTCCTACTTCATATTCCAAGGAAAATCCTTGGTCAGACGAGATAAGAGAAGGTCGTTTACTTCTCCCTAGTCAGGGCAACAACAAAATAATCAAGGGATGGCTAAAAGTGTAGGAATCAAGTTGAAGAAATGGAAGAGAAGCAACAGACAGTCCTTGCTCCAACAATTCATGGTGTAACTTTGGGAGTTCCTAGAATCTTTGGGCATGGTGATAACTAGAAAGGTGATGCTTCTAATTTAAAATCTCTATTTTTGAAAGCAATCTACTAAATAAGAACCTCTATTTTTTTGAAAGCAATCTAGTAAATAAACAACAATTCACCTAGTTGCAAACAGTGAATACTAAATATTAGAGAAAACAAACAACAATTCACAGTGAAAACTGAACACTAAATATGCAAACAATGAATACTAAATATTAGATAAAATAAACAACAATGAAAACTGAACACTAAAACAGTGAATACTAAATATTAGAGAAAATAAACAACAATTCAAACAATGAAAACTAAATTTTAGAGAAAATAAACAACAATGAAAACTAAATATTAGAGAAAATAAACAACAATTCAAACAATGAACACTAAACACTAAATACTAAAAACTGAACACTATACTAACAACTGAACACGAAATACTAGAGAAGTAGAAAGTAAATACAAACAGTGAATACTAAAACTGTGAAAACAATGAATACTAAATACTAGAGAAGTAGAAAGTAAATAGCAACCCACTAATTAGGAAAGAATGTGGAAGTAAATATAAATTTATTGTAAATGAATGAAAACTTATTGGAAAATTACTAGAATTTCAACCTTGCAGAAACAATGGGAACAATGAATCAACCAATGAACTAGTGATGAATATAAGCAGCCAGAGAAAATATGTAACTTGCAAATATATAAGCAGCTGCCAAAATCTAAATCTATGTCAAAATTGACAATGTCAAAACAATGACACTGAACCAATGAACCAATGATGAATATAAGCAGCCATAGAAAATATGTAACTTGCAAATATATAAGCAGCTGCCAAAATCTAAATCTATGTCGAAACTGACAATGTCAAAACAATGATACTGGACAATGGCGGTGGACGTCCAGTACTGCCAAAATTCACCGCATACAAAACTCCCCTGACTTACTGACTTACCCTTCAGATACTGAATGAGCATAAATTGAATGATATCAATAAATTCCTTTATTGAACATTTAAAAAAATTCATTATGTCAGGTTCTATTGATCTCTATTTATCTAAAAAAGGAAAAGCTATGAACATTTAATATGCCAAAAAACTTACAAAAACTTACAAACAATATTCAGCCTCAAACTTAGGATATTTATGTTTTCATAAAAAGCTGGGAAAACTTAGGATATCTATGCATTCAGAAAAACAACGAGGCTATAAGAGGTGGAACATATCAACCAATAGAATATTTAAAAGAGAAATTAAAATATTGAAATTTTTTATTATTTTACTTATACTATGTACAACATTCACGAACACATCAAATATGTTTAGTCAAAGGAAAACTAATTCAAGGTCAACGCTAAAGCTAACGCTAGAGTACTAGCCTTCATCAGGGACTAACAAGGAACCATAAACATGTAGCATGTAAAACTTTTATATTATCTATAATTCAATAATAAACTAGGACTAGACAACCAAAGCGAAGTTTCTGAGTCTTAACTCAAGGAATAATCTCTTCCCTACCTATTTTTAAAATACTCCATAAGTTAAATTCAATCCTATTTAATCATACGGTTTATCCTAGGCTTTTCCAAACTGAATGAAGTAACTGAGATATAATTGCAAGCAAGTTATGAAGTAACTGAGTGTAATGTGATCAAATTCAAAAGAAAAACTCAGGGCTTCCAGTATTTTACGCTCAATCAGACAAAATGCCAGGCCACCACTCACGCGCAGAGAGTAAGTAAACCAAGGATCAAATAAATACAAAAATCCAAGGCGCAAGATCAATTTAGCCAAGGTGTGGAGATAGAAAAGAAAACTCATCCGTTAAGATTATCCCTAGCCATCCACAATGGGCGAACTTGCCCCCATAACACATATTCAATGAACTCTGCAACATATAAATATATACAAATTTGAACTAAATTACAACTAAAAAATTAAGGCGTACCATAACTGTCGGCGAATGCTCCGTAGTCGTTGTCCCGTGCGTGTGCTTCTTCCAACTACTGCTTGCCAACTGCTGAGGCCTCACCGGTACCTCTCATCCAACGCTAGGGGTACTTTTCTTCCCCCTAAGCCCCTCAAGCCGCAAAGGGGCCACACAGAAAATACCAGAGAGTGTTATCTCCTAGCTCGCCTCACAAGGTCGAGCTACCACTCATTATCTAAGCTGGGTATCCCAACTCCCACAAGAAAACTTTAGTCAAGATAAAATTTCGGCAGGGTAACCTTATGCATACCAGCCATGATCCATACACCTCCTCCACCATCTTTTTTATAGAGTTTTCTTAGTGCTTACTTTCCCAAACCCTCATTAGATTCTTTTTATTAAATTTGATTAGGATAAACCTCCCCCGTACACATGTCACCCGATCCCTTAGTTTCACCAGACATGATCCATACTCCTCCTCCAACATCTTTTTTATAGAGTTTTCTTAGTGCTTACTTTCCCAAACCCTCATTAGATTCTTTTTATTAAATTTGATTAGGATAAACCTCCCCCGTACACATGTCACCCAATCCCTTAGTTGCACCAGAAAAACAATTTATTAATTAATTAAATTTGCCTATTTCCCTCACCAACCTAAAAGCGTTCCTAAAAAAACTCCTCGGTGTCCCTTTATTCCCTTACATTTCTTAAATGACTGATGCCTTAAAACCTAGTTGAGTTCACAATAAGAAGGTTCCAAAGACTAGATTCCCTACCAAGTTAGAAATTTCCTTTTTCTTAAGTTCCCCCTTTTCTGCTTAGTTCAGATTTAGCAAGTTTAGATAAAAACAACAATTTATCATTTTAATAATTTAATCATCCATTAAAATTTTTACTTTAATAATTAATGTTTGAAATTTCTTTACCCCCTTCTTGTTACATGTCTATTTAGTTTTTTTTTTTTTTTTGTTCACAGGTTCTACTTAGACCTAGGTTTTAAATTCACTAGGCTTGGCGACAATACTTAAGGGAAAATTTTGTTATTAAACTTTACTCATAAAATCATTCATTTTAAGTCCGAACGGGTCCTAAGGAGGCATGGTTTTCTAGGTACTAGGTTTATTAACTTACCATAGTTAAAATAGTGATGTGCCCTTAAGGATGCACTACATGCTCCAAGGGCGCCACTCGCCTGCATTCTGTTTTTATTTGCGCGACGTGCCCTTCAAGACACACTACGTGCTCCAAGGGTGCCACTCACCTCTTGAATGAATTTGGTAGACGTCAAACCCCTGGAGTCAATACTTCGTCAGGTTACCTTGTGGGAGACTAAGGGCCTCTAAGGAATAAGGACCCTGCCTTATTGTGCGCCCCTTAGAATCATCGTGAACGACTGTCATAGTCTTCCCTCCCGACATCATGGATCTCTCGAACTAGGTAATTGTTAACGTACAGTTCGAGCTAGGAGTGCTAGTAGGTTGTGGCGGGGTTGTTGCCACACCTCTCACTCAATGTCTCTAGTTATTGTGTGTGACCCCTTTACTCCAAATGTGAGTTTGGTCGGAAAGCTATTGTCAGCCTGCATCCATCAACAAAACATGTAAGCGATAAAAATCAACATCATAATATCCAGTCATATGCCACATATGTAATATCAACAACATCCAAACCATAATAGTCCACTCCTTGACGCGATCCAGAGTCCAAGGAGATATCTTGATGCCATTGACATCCTCAAACGTACAGGGTCTTGCACACTCAAGAAAACCAGTCAATAACACATGTCGATATAAATGTAACAAGATAACATATCATTAGCTCATCAACATCTCATAATCATAATCAAACAATCAATTATATAATGAACTGGATCACCTACACGCAAGTGTTCTCAAAGAATAAGTCCAATGAGGTGTGCGCAAGAGCAGGATGTTACATACACCCACTCTTGTTGTAAACTTCATCTCAAAGTTTCACAGTATGTAAGTGTCAAAATCAAGTGTCTAACAATATCAATATGTATAATTATAAAAAAAAAATGGAAACTGCTGGCGCATATCATATGCGTCCTCCTAGGTCGTCGAGTGTGAACTATAATTGTCCCACTGGAACTTGACCCAATCTACTGTTCGACGTCGTAGTTGTCGAATGCAATGGTCTAGAATGCGGATTGGCTCTGCCATGAGTGCACCCTCTTCTGAAACCTGCAAGGAACTCATGTCAATCACATGTGTAGGGTCACTAACATAACGTCTCAAAACATATACGTGAAAAACATCGTGTATACGTCTCAAAGAATCAGGCAAGGCTAGTCGATATGCCACATGCCCCTTCCTTTCCACAACCTCGAAAGGTCCCATGAACCTAGGATATATTTTAGCCCCATTTCCAAACTTGATCGAACTCTCGTGCAATTTCAACCGAAAGAAGACTCGATCGCCAACTACATAACTATGGTCAACACGATGCGTATTGACATAACTCTTTTGTCAATCTTGCGCTTCCTTGATCCTTTGTATTATTGTTTTCATTTGATCTTCCATCTCTTGAATCTCTTCCAGTCCCATCAGGACCCTATCCTCAAGTCGATACCAACTCAGAGGCGTCTGACACGGTCGCCTGTAAAGAAACTTGAATGGCACCATCTTAATGGTGCTTTGATAAGTGTTGTTATATGCAAATTCTACCAGTGGCAAGAATTCCTCCCAACCCTTCTATTGGTCCATCAAGTACATACACAACATATCCTCCAAGATTTGGTTCATTTTTTCGGTCTGCCCATCTATCTCGGGGTGACATGCAGTACTAAAGTTAAGTTGGGTTCCTAAGGCCTGTTGGAAACTAGTCCAAAATCATCCTGTAAACACAGATCCTAGATCAGATATAATCCACTTAGGCACACCATGCAACCTCACAAGCTCGCTGATGAAAACTCTAGCTATGTTAGGTGCCTGATACATCGTACGCACAGGAATAAAATGAGCACTCTTTGTCATAATGTCGACTACCACAAAAATTGAGTCATGTCTCCTTGCCTTCAGTGGCAATCCAACAATGAAATCCATCAAAATGACCTACCATTTCGATTACAGAATGGCGTGTGGTTGTAGTAATCCTGTCGGATGTCTATGTTCAGCCTTCACCTACTGACATTCTAGACATCTTGCCACGTAGTCAACTATGTCCGCCTTCATTCCTTTCCAGAAGAATAAAGGTTTAAGGTCTGCCCTCATCTTCGTGAGTCTAGGATGAGCCATGTACACTGCTCGATGAGCCTCGTTTAGGATCAAACTCCTCAACTAGTCATTGGGCGGTATGTAAATCCAATTGTTAAATCTCAATAATACGTCGTTGTCTACAGTAAATCCCTCAAATTTTGGTACCATCATGGTGTTTTGTCTGATAAATTCCTTAACCTCTTTATACCAGTCATCGTTGCGCTGTAAAGTCAAAATCTTTTCACGTAGATTTTTCTGAAGAGGCATCACCGAAAATATGCGCAGACTTTGACTCAACGCATCAACCACTCTGTTCAATGTTTCTTTTATGTAAGTAATCTCGAAATTGTACTCGCTAAGAAATTATGACCAATGCATTTGTCGCGCGTTCAAGTCGCTTTGCATAAAAATGTGTTGTAGACCATAGTGGTCCATTTTTAGTTCAAATTTTCATCCAATTAAGTAGTGTCTCCAAACTCTCAAGGCATATACAAAGGATAACAACTCCAAATCAAGTGTCACATAGCTCTCCTCATGCCTTTTCAACTTTCTCGAGATGTAAGCGATCACTCGACCGTCTTGCATCAAGACCCCGCCTAATCCTTCCTTGGATGTGTCAGTGCATACCAAGAAGTCCTTGTCCATGTGAGGGACCTTTAGTATCGACGATGTCATCAACAACTCCTTGAGCCTCTGAAATGTTTCCACACATTTCTTGGTCCAAACAAACTTCTTGTTCTTCTTTTTCAATTTCGTAATTGGATTTGATATCTTCAAAAAAACCTCAATGAACCGTCGATAATATCCCACTAAACCCATGAAGCTACGCAATATAGGACATTCGTCGACGTAGGCCATTCCATCATAGCTTTGACCTTTGTCGGATCCATAACGATACCTTTGTTGGAGATGGCATGCCCTAAGAAATGAATCTTTGATTGGTAAAACGAGCATTTCGACAATTTCCCCAACAATTTGTTCTCTCGTAGACACTGTAGTACCATTGTGACACACCCATTATCAAAATTTAAAATTTTTGGGTTAATCTCCCATATTTAAGAAATCCCCAGAAGCCTACGTTAGCGAAATGTCGAATCCCTGGTTCAATATCGGGATTCGGGGTTGCTTCTATCGGGGTTTTGACACCCATGATGTCTTGACAAATTCAATCACCGATCACCGATCTCTTATTCACTCCTTGGTTGCCTCAGCCCCACTCGGCTAAGCCTTGGGTCCACATGACTGGTTCCTATATGACCATCCGACAGCTTCTCGTCGGGGTTTCGGAGTTTGTGGTGCCGAGGTGCACATGTACTCGGAACTCCCGATCCTCCAATCCCCGATGTGCTCTTAGCGCATTGGCTTTCCGGGCTAAGTTCTGGTCAATACGACCAGGACGTTCACAAGAACACAGTCTTAATGCTTGTCGGGGTTTGGCGCCTCTCAATGTCATGGCGCACAAGTCCCCTGGACTCTCGACGCGCCTTTACACTGGCTAGCCCCTTTGGCTATACTATGGTCCATATGACTACTTATCATATGACTACAGCCGTATAACCCTCCATCGGGGTTTCGACATTTTCGATGACCCAAAACACATGTACCCGGGACTCGCGATATCCCGATTCTCTCCGGATGCTCGACACGTGTCCCTTGGATCAACGGCCTATGATGGTGTCGGAAATTCGCATATCGCGGTTTCGCAATACAGGGATTTCATGTCCTTGAAATCCCCAATATGCCGATTCTCGAAATGCCGATGGGGTCTACCACCGACGGTTCTGGATGGTTGCCATCTGTCCCCCAGAGGGACGGCCTTGATTGTATCGGGAAATCGCGAATCGCGATTCCATTGTGCAAGAGTTTCATGACTCTTGAAACTCCGATATGCCGAACTCCGACTTTCTGGGATCTCTCGCCACACGTCCTCACTGATGGACGACTTAGATCCTATCGGGAAATCGTGGATCGCGATTTCCCTTTGCACAATTTCCTTACCATTGAAAACTCCGATGAACAAAATGTCGACGACGCCCGATCCTTTGCCCCCTGTCCTCGCAGACGGACGGCCCGGATTGATTCTCGAGGTTTCGGGACTTATGATGTCCTGGTTCTCGTGGCCTTGAGAACTCCGATTTCCCGATCCCCGACTTTCGTCTGATCTCTGACACCTGTCCCGTGTGAACGGACGGCTCAGATCTTATCGGTAAATCGCGGATCGCGACTTCCTATTGCAACGGTTCTACACTCCTAAATTCTCCGATGGGAGAAATCTCGATGACTCCCCGATACGCTGACAGGTGTCCGGCTGAGATCAATGGTTAGGATCGGTTCCTCTGCACTCTAGAGTTTAACTCCAGTGCATCTTCTCGAGATCTGACGGTTGTCGGGACTATGATCTAAGATCCGACGGTTCAGGTCATTTCTCACATGCCTACTCCTGCGCTTAACCCCTGCGCAGCTTCTCCAGATCCAACGACTGACGGGTAATTGGAATGAGATCTAACGGTCTAGATTCGTTTGTTTGGATCTTGGGGTTTACGATCCCAATTTCTCGTTGCTCACGATGAGGGCGGCAAAGGGGAAAAGTGTGTAACGCCTGCGTTACTGTCGTCGATCTAATGGTCGTGAATGACTATGGATCCTCCAATGAGATCTCATCCGTCGACTTGTCGCTCCTCATAACACTACTATCTTGGGACCTTAATAGAATCGTTCCTCCTCGTGCGGGGTTGATAAGGCCTGTGCATCCTAGTTCTTATTCTGGGTTCTTAGTGAACCTTTCCGAGGAGGGAATCTCTGTGAAGAGATCCTTATCGGGGCATTTCCGGAAGTGGATAAAGGAAGACAGTTTCCCGAGAACGGCTGGGCATGATTAGATTCATTTATCAGCGTAAGTCAAGTACGGTTTCCTTGGTGTTTAAGCATATATCGTCCCATTCATATCAGCGCTACGCGGACATTCTCATGCTGAAATCATTTACAATTTCACAGTTCTATGAGCCAGTAACTACTCCTCATTATCAATTACTACACAGATATTCTTACACAGAAAATATCTACAATTACACAAGTTTATGAACATATGTGACAGCATATAAATGTCAAAACGCAATATAAGCAAAATACTTATCAAAATAACTTCAACAATGGAAGCAACTGCTGAGAGGGGTGCTCGTTTCCACCCAACCATAGGCGTAGTGACTCCTAATGGATTTACCACTAGCCACCCCCAAGCTGAGACCACGATGTCCCGAGACCTGCGTCTCTCTGTCCGCCAGTGTCCAGGAGCGAAGGTTGCAATCCCTCCTCCTGCGATCACTCACTCTGCGTAGAAAATTCCAGAGTTTCCCCTCGCGTCTGCCCCCCTTTCAATCGCTTCTGCCATACGCCTTATCCTCTCGCGAGGTTGCGTGTGACACGATTACCCTCGCATTGATCAGGCCTGACGACTCTACGGATGGGAAGTTCACCATCCCATCCCTCATCAAGCCATCCGCCTACCAGTCTGCGAGCCATTAATTTTCAGGGCCAGCGAGCCGCTTTTGGTTCTCCGGGCCAGTGGAGTCCAAATACGGTATTTCATTCTTGGTGGAAGTTAACACCCCTTTTTCAGGTGCCCTCCACCACCATCGTGGTCTCTTTTCTGCACATCCCCTCTCAGCAGTTCTATAATATAAATTCATAATGTTATTTACATTTTCATCATGCTTTAGCATGGTAATTCCTGTATTAGGATTAATTACA
>ML796704.1:10470-35348 GCA_009831015.1 Picea engelmannii | reverse complement strand
CGCCAGTGTCCAGGAGCGAAGGTTGCAATCCCTCCTCCTGCGATCACTCACTCTGCGTAGAAAATTCCAGAGTTTCCCCTCGCGTCTGCCCCCCTTTCAATCGCTTCTGCCATACGCCTTATCCTCTCGCGAGGTTGCGTGTGGCACGATTACCCTCGCATTGATCAGGTCTAATGACTCTACGGATGGGCGGTTCACCATCCCATCCCTCATCAAGCCATTCACCTACCAGTCTGCGAGCCATTAATTTTCAGGGCCAGCGAGCCGCTTTTGGTTCTCCGGGCCAGTGGAGTCCAAATACGATATTTCATTCTTGGTGGAAGTTAACGCCCCTTTTTCAGGGGCCCGCCACCACCATCGTGGTCTCTTTTCTGCACATCCCCTCTCAGCAGTTCTATAATATAAATTCATAATGTTATTTACATTTTCATCATGCTTTAGCATGGTAATTCCTGTATTAGGATTAATTACAAATTTGGAGGAAACAGGGTGTTACAACCATGCGCAAGTGTTCGTCATAGTCCTCCATCGTCCAAGAGTAAATCAAAATATCAAATGAATACTTGGATGAACTTGTCCAAAAATTCATGGAACACCCCGTTCATCAAACTCATAAATAACCTTGGGGCGTTCGTCAATCCAAATGGTAAAATGATAAATTTATAATGTCCAAACCTCGTCCTAAAGGCGGTCTTAGGGATGTCATCCTCCTTGATCCATAACTGGTGATACCTTGATCTCAAGTCGATCTTCAAAAGCACCGTCGCACCTTTCATCTGATCAAACATATAATCAATCCTTGGCAACAGATATTGATTCTTGATCATTTCCTTGTTTAATTGATGGTAGTCAATGCAAAGTCTCCACGACCCATCCTTCTTTCGTATGAAAATAATAGGCGCACCACACGGTGACACACTTGGACGTATAAGTCCTAGGTACAACAACTCCTTCAGTTGCATTTCAGCTCCTGTAACTCCATAGTCGACATCCGATAAGGAGTTCTTACTATCAGTTTCATTCCTGATTTTAGGTTGATGGTAAATTCCAATTCCCTCTCGGGCGACAATCCTAGAAACTCTTGTGGGAAGACATCCATAAAATCTCATACTACTAGAAGGTTGTATAAGCCTTCTTCCATGCCCTTTCCATTTAACACAAGGATCACATATAGCTTGCATCCCTTGCATATGCTCTTTACACATCTTTGTCCCTCGTCATCAACCAATCTCAATTGTTTTGTCTTACAGTTGAGTATCGCCTCATGCGATTCCAACCAGTCCATATCGATCATGACATCATGATACCCTAAGATCATGATGTACATGTTGGTCCTTGTGACAAACTCTCCCAGGTTAAGGTTACATCCTGTAACCTTTCCTCCAACCTTCTGTTTGGCTCCCAAATCCATTTCTACAAAGCTAATCTCGTTTGGTTCGACTGCCTTTACCTCAATTATTTTTAGCGCTACACTAGAAATAAAACTCTCTGTAGCACCTGGATCTATCAAAATACTAAGGGTTTGGTCAACGATGGTACTTGAGGTCTCGAGCACAGTGGATTGGTGCTCTGCCTGGTGGTTATTCACCACTGCATGAATCTGATGGGCCTTGCCCAAATCTCCCACGGTAGTGGGTTTGATCGATCCGGCTGCTCTGGCCCTCTCAACTGGGCAGTCACACTTGTGATGTGGCTCTCCACATGTCCAACACCTTGTCTTCAGTCCAATACTTCTGGTCCCTGAAGTAGAAGCTGATGGCCCACCATCCTGGAACCCTCGTCTATTAAGTTGAACATGCCTAAACTGCTACTACTATGGTCGACACTGCTACTGGTGCTATGGTCCTCTGTAAGGAGTTCGTTGCTGAGGTGTTGGTCATCGAAGTGTAGTGAAGTTGGATTCTCTCAGAGTGCCACGATATCCTGGTGTATGTCTAGCTGGTGTCTAATGTTGTTGCACACCAGATGAATCATGTCTCGTTGGTTTCGTTGGAGTCCTGCTCTGACTCCCGCTAATGAGATCCTCCTCTACTATGAGGGCCTTCTGGACAACATCATGCAAGGTTTGAGGCATTAGAATCCTCACCTTTTCACAAATGTTGACATTAAGGCCGAACACGAACTTGTTGATCTTAAGTTTCTCGATATTGAGGTGTGGAGCATACCAAAGCAGCTCCATGAAACGTGCCTCGTACTTGAGAACCATACGACTGCCCTGTCGCAAGGCATTGAACTCGTTGATATGACACTCAATGAATTCCTCAGACAGATAACTCTCCCAGAATAGTTGCTTGAACAGTTCCCATGACACGTCTTCGATGACCATGTTCAATTGCGGCAGGAGCATCTTCCACCAGAGAAGAGCACTCCCTTTTAGTTGAAAGACCTCCATGCGAACCTTTATGTTGGAGGTATAGTCATGAAAATAAAATCACATCACCATATTCTCCAGCCATGCCTCAGCGACTAAGCCATCTAGGGCACCAAAGAACTTGGGAAACTTGACATTCTTGAGTTCGCGGTGAATGCTACTAGTACCGGCCGGGCCGCGCGGTGGACCCTCAGGAGGTGTTGACGCCCTGGCCTCATCTCTATCCAAATGACTAATCAGTGCCTCAAACATCCTCTGAAAGGACCTCATCAGCCCAACCACATCACCCACAACTATTTGTTCTTACCCGACAACTTGTCCGTCTCTTTGGGAGTTAGACCCCTCGGGTGTGGATGCTACTGGGAGCGTCGCACCTCCTCCCCTAGCACCTTGTCGTCTGCCTCCGCGACATCCTCTAACCATGATTACTTGCACGAATACAAATCAATTTAATTAGTGACATTTTATAATCAAGCATCTAATCAATGGAAGTTGTAGTGATCCCAAGTCGCAAGTCGAACCGGATCTGATACCATATGTAACGAACCCCGTCATTAGGACAACAAGCCTCACATAACCAATAATGTTTTTATATTTTATGTAGGAAACGACAATACACTCAAAACATCGCAACATGATGACGAACACAACTCACACAATTCACGCAACATACAAACATAACAAACTAGCATACTAGCACATCATGCAGCTGGAAGAAACATATGACATCCAATCAGACGAAGAATAAAAATGACTACCCGCTCGTCCTACCCTGCAATTGGTTAGGACCTCCAGGACACATAAGCAACGCTCAAGCCTAGGTTCCCATTGATTTTGACCATTTAAGGTCTCAAGGCTAGCGATTGTTTCGAGGAATAAGGAGGTGTCTACATCTCACCCGACACAAGCAGACCAAGCCTACTAAGATACGGGCAATCATCATATCAACCCAATGCAACCATCATCAATGACACAAGTAACTAGAATCTTCACAGCGAGAGAGAAACAAACACAATAAAACATTACAAAGCAAGGTGCAAAACATCATTTCCAATAGTGACCTTCATCATCAGGAAGCACAAGACCCAAGGCCTGGTTATCATACGGACTTATCGATCAATGCGTGCAATGATCCAATCATAAGGAATCATGCTACCACATGGAGACAACCACAATTATAACTAAGGCGCAACATAAACCATTCTAAACCTTCAATCATGACACAATCCAACGCGCTAGAAGTCCAAACTTAAATTGTCATACATTAGACAAAATCTATAAATGAAGCACTCAATCAACCAGTTGAAAATGACGAAGAGTAACTACATTCAATACATTTTAAATTATGCAATGAACCAGATAGATTTCTTGTTTTCTTACAAGACAGTCATATGTGGTATAATAACATATAACCAATCACCATTTAATATTCAACATAAAGCACATATCACATAGTAACCAACTAATATAAGCACATATAACCAATTAACAACACATAATAACCAATCAATATATGCACATATAACCAATTAATAGCAATTAATATATGCGCATATAACCAATTAATAACACATAGTAACCAATTAATATATGCACATATAACCAATTAATAGAACATAGTAACCAATTAATATAAGCACATATAACCAATTAATAGCACATAGCAACCAATTAATATAACCAACCACAATTTAATATTCAACATATAACAACTTCAAGTATCTTTTAACCCTTCCATTCAAAAGGGGTTTTATTAATCAATAAATCAACTAAACTTTTTAACTTCTCCAGATCCATAATAAACAAGGAACCATAAACCTTTAGCATGTAAAACTTCTATCTGATCTATAATTCAATCATAAATTAAAACTAGACAACCAAAGTGAATATTCCCAATCTTGAGAGTCTTAACTCAAGGAATAATCTCTTCCCTACATTCTATTTTTAAAATACTCCATAAGTTAAATTCAATCCTATTTAATCATATCCCAGTCTTAACTCAAGGAATAATCTCTTCCCTACATTCTATTTTTAAAATACTCCATAAGTTAAATTCAATCCTATTTAATCATACGATTTATCCTAGGCTTTTCCAAATTGAATGAAGTAACTGAGATATAATTGCAAGCAAGTTATGATTCGACAATGTCGATACCGAATATACTAAGGATACAAAGGTTTGGTGCATAAATTACATTAACCTTAAAGCATATGTGAAAGGTTCTAAACAATAAATCCATTTTTTAAGTAAGTGATAATTCTCTTAGCAAATTTAAGATATTTGATCCTCAAATATAAAAATACTTATGAAATTGCTTTCAAATTTTTCTTAGGGGATCAATAACATAAAGGTTTCACATATAGATTATATTGAATTTAAAGCTCAACAACAAGGTTTTAAACAATAAATTCAATTTTTAAAACATGTCGATATCGAATACACTATGGAAAGGCAACTGCTGTAAAAAGGGTTATGAATTTGATTGCTTATATCCTACCAGAATGTATTTAAATGAGATGCAGAAATTACAAGTGTTATCATTCCAAAAGTCACCCTAGATTGTGATCAGGTGAGCTTGGTAACATCAAAAGATTTGTAAATGTAAATGAGTTTTTTAGAAGGTCAAATGGATAAGACTCAAGATGATAATGTTCTAAATCAGAAATCTAGGCTAGCATGCACAAGTGATCGAGGTCTTGACTAACTTCAATCAGTAAGTGGGAGTAAAATGTGAACAGAGAGAAGATCTTGTGTTAAGGGTTTTTCTTCCTTAGGTTGTCTGCAGACCTATTTATGTTATCACTCCAAAAGTCACCCTAGACTGTGATCAGGTGAGCTTGGTAACATCAAAAGATTTGTAAATGTAAATGAGTTTTTTAGAAGGTCAATTGGACAAGACTCAAAATGATAATGTTCTAACTCAGAAATCTGGGCTAGCATGCACAAGCAATCAAGGTCTTGACTAACTTCAATTAGAAGTGGGAGTAAAATGTGAATAGAGGGAAGAATTCTGTGAGAGGAATGTAGAGGTTGTTGTAAACATCAGGTCTACAGACAACCTAAGGAAGAAAAAACCTTAACACAAGATCTTCTTGAGTTCAAAGTTTAAGGACACTAAAGAAACATCATGATAATATTACAATCAAACATACATCATAATATCACCACAATAATTCATGTGAATCATTCAAAGCATGAACACTTTAGCATCAGAAGCAAATAAGCTGGAATAAGAAGTTGATTTCTATTAACCAAGATGTCTCAAATCCTGTACATAACCAGTTCACAGTGACTTTATCAAAACATTACAATTTGGGAGCCTCAGCTCAACCATTCCCCCATTTTCCACATTTGGAATATGTATTTATAACAAAAAAGGAAAGGCAACAACTATAGGTTCGAGCTGGCCTTCCTCACATCGGATTCTTCAAGAAACATCTATCCATCTAACACATGTGCTAACAGTTATTTAACAAACTGTTATAAAAAGGAAAAATGTTGGCAACCAATCCAACATGATCTAAATGACATGGTCTTCCTTGATCTTCATTGATGTGCCTCCTCTTGCATGTCAAGTGTCCTGTAGAGGTGGTAATTTGTTATCATGCTGCCAACTACTATCTCAACCATTCTCCACATCATCAACCACTAACAAGAATGATAAGACGGACTCCTTGAATCCAGGCGCCAACTGGTAGCACCTTTCTGGTGTATCTCTGTACAAATTTCGTCCCTGCCAGAAATTCGGTAGCACTTGCCTGTGTTTCCTGTTCAGGAGATTTGGTAGCACATAGGAGAGTGGGTAGAGCCCATGGAATTCAAAGCACCCAGGAGATTGGGTAGCGCCCGTGGAATTTGCAGTTCCCAGGAGAGTTGGCAGTGCACCGTGAAATTCGTAGCGCACTCCCCTCTGCACATCCATGCATGAAAACGATGGAACGGGAAATAAATTGGGAGCACTATCATATATATCATGGATATATTTAGTTATTCGACACCTGCACAATCATTTGGCACCTCCACAATTGCAAACTGAAGATCAAGCTCTTCAGATGTAGCAGAGGTAAAAACCAACCTTGCAGCTATCGATCCCTTTCAAAACCTTTGAACGTCGGGCAACATCAACTCACCTGTATGCTTGATGCGTGGCTTGAACTTGAGGCTTGACTCATGGCCTAGATTTGACTTAGTTAGTGGCTTAGTATTTTTACATATAGCTTTGACTCATAGATTATGAATTAGGAACGTGATCTTAACTCATAGCTTAGCTTAATGTAATGACTGGTGACTAGTGTAAGAAATGGGCATGTGGCTTGCGTTTAGAAACCCTATGCTTAGGAAATATACAATAGTTCTAGGCAATATGTAGTTTAGGCACATTCACTAGATTTTATTTATAGTATAACTTAGGCATAGGACATTTAGAAGCACACACACACCTCATAAATTTGAGATTTTTTTCAAATATAAAATATATTTGAAGATTTACAACATAGACTAGGGCTTACCAATTCATCATTTTTGTATGGTAGGTCAAGAGGGAAAAACCAAAGGATGTTGGGCAAAAGTGATCAACAAGAGATTAATGAAGAATTTTAAGGTTAAGACACTGGCCAAAAAACTTAAGAAAACGATAAATCGAGTATAAAAAGATGAAAACGCTCTAAAAAATCCATTACATTTTGATCACTAACAGTTGGATCCAACTGAGATGGAGACCTCCTTGCGAAGCTCCAAGAACCTAGTAGTTCTAGTTTCCTTATCTGTTGGGTTATGGATTCATCTGGCCTATGAAACCAATCTCTGAAAACTCTCAAGACCTGTGAAATTGATCTCTGTATACCTTCAAAACCGGCCTTTATTCACACAAACTGACTGATATTTCTGCTGCAACTAGAAGAAAAAAAATGCTCAGGCAGTGAGCTTATTTCCTACCCTACTCTACTCTAACCAGCTCTGCAATTGGTTAGGTAAATGATGCCTTCCATAACAACCATTCAAGCAATTTTAAAATTGAAGAAACCTCATCTCTGTCACTGATCAACAATTGATGTTTGAAATGTAACAACAATGATAAGAATTCATTCAAGAAACCATACTCACCCAAACATGCTAATAAAAAGATTAAGTCTGCATGCTCCAAAGCATTTGAAAAGTGCAACTCTATGTATTCATCGACAGGGTCATGAAACTAAAAGCAGTGCCTGATTAATTTATGAAAGGTTACCTTCAATGTTTCAAAGCTACTGACAGTTTGTGTGATGTCTTATGTAGGCATACTTGATTGAATGACAGACACATGCATTTGTGGGTTGAATAGTTGTTTCGTAACTCCATAACCACTTGTTGGTTGATGGATGATCATCTCTGCATATACCGTGGGGATAGTCCACTGCTCATACACCTGGTTTTTATTAAGACAAGTATGTTCATTGGTTGGTGATGGATAAAAGATTAGATTTATATGAAAATCTCTTTCAACACCTCCATAGCATTTATAAGGATCATGATCATAAATATCATCTACAGGGATAGTGCTAAGAGGTTCCAAACAAATCATAGAAAAATTATGTTTATCACCATCACTGGTGTTTCCATCAAAAATAGGTTGTCCATAATAAACCTCTGACTCTTGACATTTAGAATGTCTTGTTTCAGGATGATTTCTAACAACAAAGTATTCATTACCAAAGTGTTTGTCAACAACAAGCTACTCTTGGTCAACGTTTGAGACAGTGACTTCCTCAGAGGCAAGGTTGTCAAAGATACCTGCTTTGAGGACCAAATCATCCACTATATTTTCTTCATAGGGACAACAAATAAAATCTGTCTCATGTTCAGAGTTTACATGATGTTGACTTAGAATCCTGCCACAAAATCAAAGGTTCTGCTCCACTTCCTCAACATCTATGAATAATTGTGATAAAGATGTAGATTTTCTTTCCCTAAGATAAAAAACAAGGTCAGAGTGTTGAGACACTATGTAATACACCATGGCAACAATCTCAGAAGGTTTAATTTCCAGGGGCAGGCTGCAATACAAGTTGTGAAACCTTCGATTAAAATTAGTCAGAACTTCATTTTTTCCTCTTCTCAAAGCAGTGAACTCATTTAGGTAATAATCAAATAACTTTCTCTCTCCCTAGTATTTTAAAAAGGTGTCATATAGTTCATCCCATGAACCAATGGAAGAAACTTCCATATTCTTGAACCACAAGGCAACATCTCCAATCAAAGATTTAGAGAAAATCCTCATGATAATATCTTCATGCAAGATTTCTAGATAATCGATGAAGTCTTGAAAGGATGACAGATGCTCTTCTCCGGTAGTGTTATCTTTTCCAGAAAAAGTTGGTAGGTAGTCTACAAATCTGGGAGGGTAAGGATGAAGAAAGGATGGTAGCTTTAGAGGTCCAAACATCGTTCCCCTAACCTTAAACTAGAAGTCAGTGGGCTGCTGAACACTAGAAGGTTGTTGGTAAAGGTCAGAGGAGTTGGCAGCCTGAACTGAATCAATTTTATTATTTGCAAAAGGACAATAATCATTTGGTGCATGTTGAATTTCAACAGGTTGGTTATTAACAACAGAGGGAAAGGTAGAAGGTAATAAATCAACTTTGAAATCTGGAGAAGGGAGAGAATCGTAAGGTTCAGGCTGATTAAAAAAGTGTTTATGAACCTCATCTTCTTTAGGTGTTTGAAGTGGATGGATATCCTTAACATCAATGACATGGGAAGGGGGTAAATCTACTTCTTTGAAAAAGGAATATGCAAGAGCAGGATGGTGGTCTTTAGAGTATACAAAGCAGATTATGATTCTCCTAATGTGTGCAGGGAAATTCAAGAAAGAATGAAGGATAAAGAGCACAAGTTCCAGAAAGAAATTCAGAACTTGATACCTAAACTTGCCTTTGCCTTCCATTTTTGTCCAATCTTGTTCCCACAGTGGAGTATTCCAATAGGTTCATTTCATGGAGTCACCAGGTAGATGATCATAGTCAATTTTTGGTATCCCTCACTTGTCTACCATCACAGTGAATTTTTGGTATCAAGAACTGGATCTATGTCGTTCTTCCCAAGGAACTCTTTGATATGCTCAAATCCATCCTCGACAACGGCGCCATTTATGTTATCACTCCAAAATTCACCCTAGACCGTGATCAGTTGAGCTTGGTAACATCAAAAGATTTGTAAATGTAAATGAGTTTTTTAGAAGGTCAAATGGACAAGACTCAAGATGATAATGTTCTAACTCAGAAATCTGGGCTAGCATGCACAAGCAATCAAGGTCTTGACTAACTTCAATCAGTAAGTGGGAATAAAATGTGAACAGAGGGAACACTTCAGTGAGAGGAATGCAGAGGTTGTTGTAAACATCAGATCTGCAGACAACCTAAGGAAGAAAAACCCTTAACACAAGATATTCTTGAGTTCAAATTTTAAGGACACTAAAGAAACATCATGATAATATCACAATCAAACATACATCATAATATCACCATAATAATTCATGTGAATCATTCAAAGCACAAACACTTTAGCATCATAAGCAAATAAGATGGAATAAGAAGCTGATTTCTATTAACCAAGATGTATCAAATCCTGTACATAACCAGTTCATAGTGACTTTATCAAAACATTACAATTTGGGAGCCTTAGCTCAACCATTCCCTGCTTTTCCACATTTGGAATATGTCTTTATAACAAAAAAGGAAAGGCAACAACTAGAGGTTTGAGTTGGCCTTCCAAACATTGGATTCTTCAAGAAACATCTATCCATCTAACACCTGTTCTAACAATTATTTAACAAACTGCTATAAAAAGGAAAAATGTTGGCAACCAATCCAACATGATTTAAATGACACGGTCTTCCTTGATCTTCATTGATGTGCCTCCTCTTGCATGCCAAGTGTCCTGTAGAGGTGGTAAGTTGTTATCATGCTGCCAACTACTATCTCAGCCATTCTCCACATCATCAACCACTAACAATAATGATAAGATGAACTCCTTGAATCCAGGCGCCAGCTGGTAGCGCCTTTCTGGTGTATCTCTGTGCAAATTTCGTCTCTGCCAAAAATTCGATAGTGCTTGCCAGAAATTTGGTAGCACCTGCCTGTGTTCCCTGTTCAGGAGATTTGGTAGCGCACAGGAGAGTGGGTAGCGCCTGTGGAATTCGCAGCGCCCAGGAGATTGGGTAGCGCCCGTGGAATTCGTAGCACCCAAAAGAGTTGGCAGCGCACCGTGAAATTCATAGTGCACTCCCCTCTGCACATCCATACATGAAAACGTTGGAACGAGAAATAAATTGTGAGCACTATCATATATATCATGGATATATTTAGTTCTTCAACACCTGCACAATAATTTGACACCTCCACAATTGCAAACTGAAGATCAAGCTCTTCAGATGTAGCAGAGGTAAAAACCGACCTTGCAGTTGTCGATCCCTTTCAAAACCTTTGAACACTGAGCAAAAACAACTCACTTGTATGCTTGATGCGTGGCTTGAACTTAAGGCTTGACTCGTGGCCTAGCTTTGACTTAGTTCATGGCTTAGTATTTTGACATATAGCTTTGACTCATAGATTATGAATTAGGAACGTGATCTTAACTCGTAGCTTAGCTTAATGTAATGACTGGTGACTAGTATAAGAAATAGGCATGTGGCTTGGGTTTAGAAACCCTATGCTTGGGAAATATACAATAGTTCTAGGCAATATGTAGTTTAGGCACATTCACTAGATTTGATTTATAGTATAACTTAGGCATAGGACATTTAGAAGCACACACACACCTCATAAATTTGAGATTTTTTTTCAAATATAAAATATATTTGAAGATTTACAACATAGACTAGGGCTTACCAATTCATCATTTTTGTATGGAAGGTCAAGAGGGAAAAACCAAAGGATGCTGGGAAAAATTGATCAAGAAGAACTTAATGAAGAATCTGAAGATTAAAACACTAGCCAAAAAACTTAAGAAAACGATAAATCAAGTAGAAAATGATGAAAACGCTCTCAAAAATCCATTACATTTTGATCTCTAACAACAAGTATCTAATTTCATTTTAATCTCTCTTGTAATAATTGAGTCTCGGAATCCCCAATCATAAAGATGAAATTATTTTTAACAATCCAAAAATAAAGATGAAGTTGTTAGGCTAGATATCACATGCTCTAACCTTGGAGATAATCGCAATTATGTCCATAAAATATAATCACGTTGTACATTAATAAAACGACTTGTGTATGGTGTGTGCGATTGGGAGCTTTACAAAACAAACATTGTGAAGTGTGCCCTTGCAGGTAAAGAGAGGAGAAGAGAATAGCATAATATATATATATATATTAAAATAATAATAATAATCTATTTTTAAGGTCACGGCTAAGTCAACACATCAAATTGGTGTATGAGACCCCCTTGTTTGTGGGACAAGGGACCCCCCTCCGCCCAACGATTTGACTAGTAAAATATACGAAGGTATACATACCCTACCCCCCTCTGGATTTGAA
Organism: Picea engelmannii; assembly: GCA_009831015.1. Classification (NCBI taxonomy): domain Eukaryota; kingdom Viridiplantae; phylum Streptophyta; class Pinopsida; order Pinales; family Pinaceae; genus Picea; species Picea engelmannii. The sequence goes on along the minus strand of ML796704.1, from coordinate 23,461 downwards.
CCTGTGACCTCTTAAGAGGAAACACATGTTCTTAACCATTAGGCCCATAGGTACGAAAAGTGTGAGTGAGCTCCATCTTGAATAACAGGTATGCATATCGAATGGATTAGACATAAGGGTAAAATCGGGGTGATGCGGGTAATCTTGTATAATAATTTTTAAAATTTATTCAAGAAGAAGCTGCCCACGAATTTGGAATTAATCTGGAATCGTCTAACTGAAAATGGTTCTGAGAAAAGGCTTCATCAGATTCCAAAAATCTAGATCTACAAAGATGATGGAGTTAGAACTTCACAGAAATATCACTCATTAACATTTCCTGAGTCACCCTTTTTAAAGGATATTGAACCATTCATTGTCTTAAGAGGGATAGGGCATGGGATTCAACGCCCCAATAGTTGATGACACGCTACAAACGCGCTGAGGTAATGATGGTCAGAACATAGAAGAGCCAGTCCAAGGGAGAGGTAGCAGTCGGACTATCTACCGAGTAAGGAGGGAATTCAACGCTGGGGTAACCCCCATGCCGAGGGACCGAACAAAACGCGCAGAGGTAGTGGACAACCTGACGCAGAGATCAAGCAAAGATTTTGAGGCAACGGTTCACAACGCAGAGTTGATCTACATTCTAAGGCAAAGGTAAAATACACAGAAGGAAAACGATGGCAGAGTCAAAATGATTTTCCGAAGCACAATTGATCCGGAGATGAGGTACCATCGCTCATCCCATACAACCATTTTTTGGGGGAAAAATCAGCGTTCACTGAGCACATTCGACGATGAGAAAAAGTAAAAATTACAGAGAATCCAAAGGGCCCTTAGCTTGCTGGGCAAATTATAAGCAGAGTGAAGGAGCGAGAAAAGTTTAAAAAGGAGAGAGAGGTGTCGAATGGAGGAGGCCCCATTCAATTTCTGGCGAAATGTAAGCTGAGTGAAGGAGAATTCAATGCAGAGAGGTAATTCTGAGTAAATAGGGGGCTGCGCAGATTCTTGGCGCACTTAAACCAAGTGTAATGCGAACAAATTTAAAATAAAAACTCAGGGCTTCCAATAGTTTATGCTCAATCAAATAAAATTCCAGGCCAACACTCAGGCGCAGAGAGTAAGAAAACCAAGGAGCAGTGAAATACAAAAATCCAAGGCGCAAGATCAATTTAGCTAGATCAATTTAGCTAGGGCACGGAGACGCAGAGAGTAAGAAAACCAAGGAGCAGTGAAATACAAAAATCCAAGGCGCAAGATCAATTTAGCTAGGGCACGGAGATAGAAAAGAAAACTCATCCGTTAAGATTATCCCTAGCCATCCACAACCGGCGAACTTGCCCCCATAACACATATTCAATGAACTCTGCAACATATAACTATATACAAATTTGAACTAAATTACAATTGAAAAATTAAGGTGTACCGTAATCATAGGCGAATGCTCCGTAGTCGTTGTTCCGCACACGCGCTCCGTCCAGCTCCCGCTTGTCAACTGTTGAGACCTCACTGGTACCTCCCAGCCAACACTCGGAGTACTCTTCTTCCTCCTGAGCCCCCTGAGCCGCAAATGGGCCACGCACACAATACCAGAGAATGCTAGCTCCCAACTCGCCTTGCAAGGTCGAGCTACCACTCGTTATACGAGCTGGGTATCCCAACTCCCACAAGAAAAATTCAGTCAAGATAAATTTCGACAGCGTAACCTTACGCATACCAGACGTGATCAATTCTTCTCCTCCGCCATGTTTTTTATAGAGTTTTCTTAGTGTTTACTTTCCCAAACCCTCATTAGATTATTTTTATTAAATTTAATTAGGATAAACCTCCCCCGTACACATGTCACCCGATCCCTTAGTTGCACCAGAAAATCAACTTATTAATTAATTAAATTCGCCTATTTCCATCACCCACCTAAAAGCGTTCCTAAAATCGTTCATCAGTGTCCCTTTATTCCCTTACATTTCTTAAATGACTGATGTCTTTCTTAAAACCTAGTTGAGTTCACAATTAGAAGGTTCCAAAGACTAGATTCCCTGCTAATTTAGAAATTTCTCTTTTCTTAAGTTTCCCCTTTTCTGCTTAGTTCAGATTTAGCAAGTTTAGATAAAAACAACAATTTATCCTTTTAATAATTTAATCCCGCATTAAAATTTTTACTTTAACAATTAATGTTTGAACTTTCTTTATCCCCTTCTTGTTACATGTTTTTTTTTTTGTGTATTCACAAGTTCTACTTAGACCTAGGTTTTAAATTCACTATGCTTGGTGACAGTTCCTAAGAGAAAAAATTGTTATTAAACTTTACTCACAACATCATTCATTTTAAGGCCAGCCAGGTCCTAAGGAGGCATAGTTTTCTAGGTACTAGGTTTATTAACTTACCGTAGTTAAAATCACGACGTGCCCTTCAGGATGCACTATGTGCTCCAAGGGTTCCACTCGCCTCTTCACTGAATTTAGTAGACGTCAAACCCCTGGAGTCAATACTTCGTCAGGTGACCTTGTGGGAGACTAAGGGGCTCTAAGTAATAAGGACCCTGCCTTATTGCGCACCCCTTAGAATCATCGTGAGCGACTGTCACAGTCTTCCCTCACAACATCGTGGATCTCTCGAACTAGGTTAATCGTTAACCTACAGTTCGAGCCATGATGAGAGTGCTGGTAGGCTGTGGCAGGGTTGCTGCCACACCTCTCCCTCAATGTATCTGGTTGTCGTGCGTGACCCATTTACTCCAAATGTGAGTCTGGTCGGCAAGCTATCGTCAACCTGCATCCATAAAAAAAACATGTAAGTGATAACAATCAACATCATAATATCCAGTCATATGTTACATATGTAATATCAACAACATCTAAACCAAAACAATCCACTCCCTAACTCGATCCAGAGTCCAAGGAGATCTCTTGATGCCATCGGCATCCTCAAACATCACTGTCTTGCAAACTCAGGAAAACCAGTCAATAGCACCCGTCGATATAAATGTAACAAGATAACATATCATCAAATCCTCAACATCTCATAATCATAATCAAACAGTCAATTATATAATGAATCGGATCACTTGCACGTAAGTGTTCTCAAAGAATAAGTCCAATCAGGTGTGCGCAAGAGCGGGATGTTATAGTAAGGTTTGCTATCATCTCCAGAATGGGTTACTTTACAATCTAGACAAGTTATATGTTCCTAAAGGTGAGGTATTGCAGTTTATTAGAGAGGCTCACACCTAAGTTTGCAGGACATTTTGGTGTTGGGAAGACAGTTGCTAACTTGTAAAGTTTTGGTCCATATGCCTAGACTGAAAGAAGATGTAGCTTGGTATATTAGAGGATGCATTCTTTGTTGTACCGACAAGCCAAGTAATAGAAAGAAAGTTCTATACCATCCCTTACCTATACCCATTTGACCTTGGGAAATATTTTCCATGGATTTTGTGGGTGGTTTTCCAACAACCAGGAAGAGACATGACTATCTATTTGTGGTAGTTGACAAGTTCAGTAAGATGTGTATTCTTATTCCTTGTAAAAAGACCATCAAAGGTCAATAAGTAGCAAGCATGTCATTTGAATAGGTATGGATGCACTTTGGGATACTAAGGAGCATCATCTCAGATGGGGATACCAGATTTCTCAGTGCCTTTTGGACTAGACTTTGAGAGAAGATGGACATGAAGTTGAAGAGATATATATCATTCCATCCATAGGTGGATGGGTAGATATAAGTAGTCAATAGGATGTTGGTATATCTTTTGAGAAGTTACAATGAGAAGCATCCAAATACATGGGATGAAAATACGATCTACATTCAACACTCTTATAACAAAGCAATCCATACTTCTATCAATAAGTCCCCTTTTGAAACTTGCTTGGATATTTGACACCTTCACCCTTGGATGTTTTTTATGGACAACACGAAGTGAGGGAAGGCATCATAGGATAAGCATTTAAAGAAGCAAATTTTGTTGAAAATATTAGGAAAATCCATTTGCAAGTACATGAGACACTAAAGAAATCACAAGAAAGGTACAAGGCACATCACGATCAATACAATACAAAAAATATCATTCAAAGTGGGAGACAGAGTTTGGTTTACAACTGAATAAGGAAAGACTACATGGTCCTAGTAAGAATATCAATGCTTTGTGGTATGGACCTTTTGTGGTATTGGAGAAGGTGGGTAACAATGCCTACAAACTCAATCTACCCCCATACATGTGCATTTACTTAGTGGTGAATGTGGAGAATATAAAACTCTATGAGCCTTCCATGTTGGATCACAAAACTAAGGAGTATGTCCTACCTATCATAGAGGAATTAGCACCAAAATCTCAGGAAAAGTTGGCAGAAGATGTAGTTTTTTAGAAGAGGTCCATAACTACCAGATAGGGGCAACATGACCTTTGGAGAAGGAAATTTCCTCACCTCATTCAGTAAAATATTTTGGGGACCAAAATCCTCCCTAAAAGGAGAGGTATGATCCTGATTGGATAATTATATAATTTTTCATCTATCTTATCACTTTTTGGGTGGAAAAATTGGAGGAATTGGCTTGCAAGTCCCATTTTAGCAACAGGTCCTAGTTTGGAGATTTGGGGTCTAAAATCTTCAAGATCCATTTGATGAATCAAATGTAATTTTGGGGGTCAAAACTTTGCAAGCATCACTCCCATCCCCTTGACACTATTATACACATCAATACCTTTCCAACAGTGCAAAAATCACCTCAATCAAAGCTCATATTTAGAAGTTATGCCTCCCACAAGTTGACCTACCTTGTTGACCACCATGGTATCAGGGGATGCCACATCAACCCCCATTATTCACACATGTGGGGCTATCCATGTGTGTACTTTCAATAAGCTTCGATAAGGTCCAAAACCTTATCACCAATTGAGGGTTAAGGATGGAAAAACCTTAAGCCTAGATGACTATCGGGTTATGTTAAATATCATACCACTAGGAGGAGAAGGGGTTCCATTCTTTTGTATTGTACTTGTTCCATAGTTGAGTAGATAATACAAGGAGTGGGATTTGAGAGCATAACAGAGTTAAGAGATTTTGTAGTAGTTGTTCAGGCCACAATGTCAAAGAAAACTCCATAGTGCCCCTTTCTTTGTTCTTTATTTTCATAATAGAATAAAAGAGAGCAGAGCATATGCCTCACCTTCTAACTGGGTTTTCTCCCATATTGGGTTTCCCAGGATACATTTTGTGTTCAATTGTGTGGACAGTGTGTTTATTTGCTTATTATTTCATTTTCATTTTAGTTATTTTATAAATTCAGTACTAAGCTAGTAATAATTAATATGGGACCTAAGGAAATAAATTGCACAATCTAACATTTCAGAATATTATAAGATCTGCAATGACAAATTGTTCCAGTGGAATATCCATGGCAGTTTACAGATCAACATGCTTAAGTGTCAGAGAGATTAGCAAAACAAGTTGGCTAAGTACATTAGCAATATGAGGGTTCTCATTTGGGGCTTCTTATAGAAGTCACACAATAATTTGGATGATGGAAGCAATGTTCCTTGGTCATGGATGCATTGGGAGGTAGTGCCTTGGATTATGGGTACAATGCCTTAGTCTACATGCGAGAGTAACTAGTTCATTTGGACATGCATCACAAGTTGGATGGAGATTAAGGCATTTTTCCCCTGTGATCGTGGGTCATAATCACAATAGAGCAAGACCAAGTGAAAGAGATAACCATATCCCCACAATGAAAAACACACAAAAATCAAAGAAAATAACTACTTTATTTAGGAGAAGGTAGGGATAGAGAGGAGAAAATAAAGTGCACCTTGTTCTCTCGTTTGATGTCGATCCCTTCTCTAATTCGCCGAAGAACGCTCCTGATCTTCTGCTAAAATTAACCTGCAAGACAGATACACAACTAGGGCTGCGACGAAAGTAGTTATACGATAATAAACATGTGCATGTAATATGTCAGATTCAAAGTAAGCATACATATGAATGTACAATGAAGACAAATTTGGGAGAAAATGGGATCTTTTATTACCAGCAAGTGGAAAAGGTAAGTTACAACCTTGTCCAACGTTAGGCATCGTCTTGAAGCCAACTATTTGGGTTCCTCCAGGAATCCCCAAGCATCAACTCAACCAATATTATCTTCTCTCAATCACTTAAATAGGGTTAAGGAGACGCCCTATAGCCACATAAAATGAGAAAGAAGCTCTGAAAAATGATTTTCCAGACTAAAGGGGATGTTGCTAAGAGAATTATAGGGAAAGGAGGCTTGTTAGATGTTGGAAGCATAACTTTGCACCAAGGGACTTGTGTTTCCATATTTAACCCTCTATGGTTATTTTATATCCTCCCAAAGAGGTTTGGGGAGTTGGATTTTGTTGTGTACGTGCAAGGGTCATTGGGAAACAAGCCCAACCGAAAAAATCTCCTGAAAACATGTAATTATTTTATTTTTCACCAAAAATGAGGGCATCCATGGGTTGCAGTGAGGAAAGGTGTGGATGTTCACATGTTGCACTAGGGAAACCCATATATATGCTTTTAAAGCATGTTTTTTAGATGATTATGGAGGTGACTTTTAAGGAAAATTCTAGAAAGCATTGTGAAAGGACTAGGCCATAGCAAAAAAGAATAGGTGTGGCTTTTTGTGCTATAACAGATGCCCCCTAATGTGTGAGGTCGGAAGGGAAAAATGATGGTCAAAATACATTATGAAATCTGAGAGTCGAGGATGCATCGAAGTATCCACAGAGGTTCCCGAACAACTGATCCAAAAATCAATAACCATCAGCAAAGATCAAGCAAGAGTTTTGTTTCCCAAGTCATGCATACCCATCCTTGGGAGTGATAAAGCATGGCCGCCAAAGAAAATACAGTGCAGATACATGGTACATATGAAAGTATGACTAATTTCCATGGCCACGAATAATACATAGTGGATCCATGTGATAAATATGAAGAAGAAAGCATGGCCATGAAAAATACACAGTGGATCCATGTCAAAGCAGATCATAGCCACGAAGAGATACATAGTGGAGCTATGTCTCAAAATCAAGAATAGAGGATATCTAGAACCAAGAGAATGAACAAGTTGATCATTTTCCAGTACCAATGTCTGTGAGGTGGCACCATGTGAGTCAGGAAGGATCACATAAGAGGTGGTGCTCGTACCTCACTCGAAGTCTTCACAACGATCTGTCGTGGTACAAGTCTACACTATGTGAATAGATGATCCGAAGTCGAACACATTGAGACGTCATTTGATTACCAGTCATTGATGTATATTGTTAACAAATGCGAGACAACCCACCGATAATGATGATGGAAGTCAAGGTACCATGGTACTATCTAACAAGTGTGAATAAATGAGCTGGTGTCGAACACCTAGTAGAAACTATCAAGCATGGGACATTGATGTATTCCCACTGTCAATAGCGAGGGAAACTGCCACTGATGAATGCAATCCCCAAGGTACCAAACATATCTCTAGATCCCTCTCCCAGAGAAAGATGTGTCGAAGTCAATGGGAGGGAACCCGCTCAAAGCAAAGAATTAAGGAATCATCCATCATCCAACACGAGGTGTGGAAGAAGGACAAGTATTTGGAAGAGATCAGATGAAGAGACTGATACTTGTGATGATGAGACTCGACTTGGGAAGGCCGACTTGCAAATTCAAAGGATAACTGCAGAATGGTCGACACAGGTTGAAAACTTTCCCTTGAACATAAGCATGACACATTATGTGACCTGGGCAACACGACTCATAAATTGAAATACATTTGTGACACAGGAGGTATCAACAAACGCTCCATATAATTGGAAGAATAACCAACCGGGAGAGAAAAAAAATCAAAGTCCTAAAGCCATACTAAACCTAAAACGATGAGATACTAACTCAAGATTGTGATTTTTTCAAGGGTGACAAGACTTCTGCCAACAAAAGAGATTAGATGTTTTCCCATTCTTTTTGTTTTTTTTACTTTTTCATGTTATAGAAGCTTGAAAAAGAATAAAATAATGTTTATAGTACAGTGGAGGAAACGAGTGTCGCGAGAAAGCAAACTAGTTCTAGAGCGCAAGGAACATACCTATTCTCAATGAAAGGAAAACATGTGCAGGATAAGAACACTCAAGGAAATGTCTCATCCAGGGATAAGGTGTCGAGTCACAAAGGCATAAATTGTAAGGTTGGGAACTGATAAATATACTTGTAGCTTACACAGGAAAACCCATGAAAATAAATGCATAAATATTAACACAACACATAAATTAACACACAATTGACAATTGTCTTTGATAAAAAGAACACCAACTGCGTGCAGACCTTCCACGTTCCTCCCGGCCTTATACCACACCGCTAATAACCCTGAGTAGTGGGTCACCCCCAAGCTGGGGATAAAAATACACCTGGGTAAACGATTTCTAACCAGGATAAGGTCTCTATAAAAACATATAAGCTCATACATTGATTCCAACTCAAAATAACAACCTACAGTCCCTCATTCCCCACATGCATGTCCCACCCCAGGAAGTGTGCCCCTTCTCTGTTCAACATTCCTTCGACTGGCCCACTTCCCTTTTGGGGCTTCAGCAATAGGCCGGACAAGAAGTCTCAAATCCCTATAGCTGCAGCTTGGCACATTGGGAAATCAATTCCTAGTAATTCTCTCACCTGGAGAGAATTCTCATAGGCCTGACAACTCTCTTCTTCAATGTCCTACGAGCATGGCAACCCGTTTCTTCAATGTCCTATGAGCCTAAAAACCCACCTCTTCAGTCTAGCTCTAAATCTAACCATGGTCCTAATACAAGTACAGGTACGGGTGATAGTAACAACATGATATGGATGATAGCTCAATGAGTAAAGGAATGATGATAGAATCCTCTGAAAATGAACTAAGCCCAAACTATATGTATGTGTGTTCCCAACTTGACACTTGTCATGTTGGGAAATGCCTTGGGCCCACTTGACCCCCACTTGTCCCCATCCTTAGAAATTAGGATAAAATAAATATTCATACTTTATACTTTAATGAATTTCAATATAATATTCCTTTGGGATTAAGCCCCCCTAACTTATCCCCTTTTCCTGAAATTTTAGCCCCCTTTCCCTATCTAGTGGAGTTTAGCCCCCCATATTCTTTTACATGGTTTTTTTGCAACAGTGATGTGTTTTCATTAATATTTGTGTGTGATTACATATTACAACAATGGCTCACTTGCCATTTTAGCATCTGTCTCTCCAGCCTAATAACCACGCAGGCACTTTGGCCTCAAAATACATATACGCAAAGGAACTCTAGCCCAAAATATCCTAGCTCACTAGCCTATGTGTTCATTTAAATTTATATCATTATATGTACAATTGGGGTTCGACCTAGGGGTATTACATTCCCCTCCCCCTTATTTATGCACTATCCTCAATGCAATATATACACATATACAATCAAAACATCAAAAGTATTAAAAAATATGCGGGTATTCTTCCCGATTGCATCCTCATGCTCCCAAGTTGCATTCTCAAGACCGTACCAAGTCCATTGAACCTTTACTAGCCCTATGGCTCAATTCTGGAGCTGCTTGATCTTCGAATCCAATATGAAAATCGGTTGCACTTGAAATTGCCTTCTTTATCCACTTGAATCACATTCCAATCAATGACATGATTAGCTTCAAGTACATGTTTTTTAAGCAATGATACATGGAATACATTATGAATACACATTGATGCAGGTAAGACAATCATGTATGCTACAAGACCAATCCTCTCTAGGAATTCAAACGGCCCATAATAATGAGCTGCCAACTTTGAACAATTTCTCAACTTCAGGGAACTTCTTTTTCCCTTTACTTTTAAGAACACATGGTCACCCACTTTGAAATCTCTGTGGGTTCTGCCTTTATCCACATTACTCTTCTGCATATCCTGGGCATCCTTTAAATTATGTTTTATTCTCACCATCATCTCTTCCATTTCCATGAGTAATTCTAGTCCAACCACTGCTCTGTCTGCTGGGTTGTCCCATCTCACTGGTCTGTTGCGCTTTCTACCATAAAGTGTCTCAAATGGGCTCATCTTTAGAGATGCTTGATACCCATTGTCATAAGAAAAATCCACCAAATTAAAATAATCCTCCCATTTGGATGGTTTATCCATCGCATACATCCTCAACATATCTTCAACCACTTGATTCACCCTCTCTGTTTTCCCATCTGACTCTGGATGATAGGATGTGCTAAAGTTCAGATTGGTCCGAAATCCTTTGAATAATCCTTTCCAAAAATTTGATGTAAATTTTGGATCTCTATCAGACACAATTATCTTGGGTATACCATGTATTCAAGCAATTTCTGTCATACAAATATCAACAATGTTGGTTGCCTTGTGAGTGAGCTTTACTGAAATAAAGTGGGCAAATTTAGTAAGCTTATCCACCACCACCATGATGGAATCATGTTGCTTGGTTTTTATGGGAATATTGGTGATGAAATCCATTGTTACAACTTCCCATTTCCACTCAAAAATGGGCAAGGGTTTTATCAAACCAATTGGGTGTCTATGCTCAGCCTTGACCTTTTAACATTCCAAACACCTGGCAATAAAATCAACAATTTATTTCTTCATCACTGGACAATAATATTGGCTCTTGACAGATGCAATAGTTTTCTAGTAACCCGAGAGCCCAACATAAGGCACATTATGCATTTCTTTTAATATCATATTTTTCAATTCCTGAAAATTTGGCACATAAAATTTTCCTTTGTACATGAGAATTTCATCCACTTTTAACTCAAAATTCTCAATTTTCCACTACAAAATACCTTGCTGTAATTTTTCCTTTATTTCCATGTACTGTTGATCTGATTTAACACCCTCTAAAATTTTGTCTTTCAAATATGATTTGTACATGCTAATGGTTGTAGCATGTATCTCATTCACCCTCGTGTCGAGTGCATCAACCACCTTGTTCTCTTTACCTTTGATATGCTTTATATCAAATTCATATTTGCTGAGGAATTCCAACCATTTGTTTTTCCTAGAATTTAAAGTTGGTTGTCCAATTAAATATTTTAGACCACTATGGTCTGTCCTCAATTCAAATATTTTTCCCATGAGGTAGTGCCTCCACATCTTTAAGGAATGCACTATGGCTGCCAATTCTAAATCATGAGTAGCATAGTGCCTTTCATGTTCCTTTAATTTCCTTAATTCATAGCATACCACATACCCATTCCGACTAAGAACTCCACCAAGTCCGTCTTTATATTCACCGGTGCATATAATGAAGTCTTCATTTGTATCAACAATCTTTAATATTGGAGCACTTGTTAGTAAATGCTTCAAGTGTTGGAAACTCCTTTCACAATCCGATGTCCTCTCAAACTTCACACCCTTCTTTTGCAAGGAAGTGATTGAGTGTGCAATCTTTGAGAATCCCTCAATGAATCCTCTGTAGTAACCTTCAAGTCCCATTAATGATCTCACCTCAGAGACATTCTTTGGTGTTGGCCACCCCTCAATGGCCTTTATCTTTTCTGGGTCCACTGTTATTCATTCCTCTGAAATGATATGGCCCAAATAATAAATTTGTTTCTGGTAGAATGAGCACTCTCTCAATTTGGCATACAATTGATGGTCCCTCAATACTTATAATACCATCCAGTGTTGCTCATGCTCTTCCTCATACTTAGAATATATAAGAATTTCATTTAGGAATACAATGACAAAATTATCTAAATAATCTCTAAAAATATCATTCATTAAACACATGAAGACAACTGGTGCATTTGATAACCCAAATGGCACGATTGTGAACCCATAATGACCATACCTTGTTCTGAAGGAAATCTTGTTGATGTCTTCTTATTTAATTCTTACCTTATTATAACCTGACCTAAGATAAATATTGGAGAATATATTATCATACTTCAACTGATCAAAGAGGTCGTCTATCCTTGGCAAAGGACACTTGTTCTTCATAGTTACCTTGTTCAACTACCTGAAGTCAATGCAAAGTCTCAACGTTCCATCCTTTTTCTTCACAAATAATACTGGGGCATCCCAGGGTGACACACTTTGGTGTATATACCCTTTCTTCAAAAGCTCTTCAAGTTGCATTTGCAATTCCTTTAGTTCTGTTGTGTTCATCCTATAAGGGGTCTTGGATACTGGGGCTGCTCCATGCATCAGATTGATGGATAAATCAATATCTCTCTTGGGTGGCAATCCCAATATTTATTTGAATACATATTCAAACTCCTTTAGGAATGCATAATCTTCAATACTTGGCACCTTATCTTTAGGTGTCTCTTCCATATGTGCTGCAAATATTTGACACCCTTTCCTAAAAAAATTCTTCAACTGCAAGGCTAAAACTTCTCTGATGGTTACTTCCCTAGGAATTCCCTGAACTGTCCTTAAGTTCCATTCCTCATCCAAGTAGGTAAAATCCTTATTATAATAGTCTAGGAAAACATGATGTTGTTCCAACCAATCCATACCAATTAGGCAATCATATGAGCCCAAAGGTATGATATTCAAATATTCCCTTGTGTTTAGTCCATTCATGTCCATTGGGCATGCCTTAACCATCTCATTAATATTCCTTTTAGCTCCTATAGCTAGCTGCACTAACCAAGGTTTTCCAATCTTGTTTCTTGGCAATTGAAATATTTCCACCGTGTTAAGATCTAGATAACTATGATTAGATCCCTAATCAATGAAAATAGAAATGGGTTGGTTGTTGATCTTACCTTCCACTTCAATCATATGTGAATGAAATTCAACTTGCCTTTTATCCAGAGCTACATAGATCCTTGGTACATTTCTTCCCATGTCCTCCATCGTATCAGCCTACTAGATATTATGAACAATCCTAACTTTTTCAGCTTTATGAGGAAAATCCTGGTACATGTGGTCTCCCTCCCCCACAACCCCAACATTGAATGTGTGGTTTCCTTTGTCTTTGCTCCATTGTCTCTGTCATTCTGGGATCTTTAGGAGTTGTCTTCCC
>ML796703.1:242902-268565 GCA_009831015.1 Picea engelmannii | reverse complement strand
TGATTATAATATAAAGCATAGGATAAAAAATTCCCTATAGAACAATGATTATTTCAAGATTATAAATCAAATATTAGAGAAATAACCAAGAGAGAAAATATGTGAAGGATATCAACTCATTGAAAATGAGATATTGATGTCCAATAACCTATTGTACATACCCAATTCAATTGAGTTAAGAGAGCTCATAATGAATGAGTTCCACAAGATATCTTATACATGTCACCTAGGCTATCAAAAAATTATAAAAAGTTGTGAGAAAGTTGTATTATTGGTCCAAAATGAAGAAGGAGATTGCAGATTATATTTCCAAATGCCTAGAATGCCAACAAGTGAAGGTAGAACTATGCATCCAACATGGCCATTGCAACCTTTACAAATTCTAGAATGGAAGTAGGAAGTCATATTTATGGACTTCATCACTGGAGTGCCATGGACAACCAAGCAACATGATGCAATCATGGAGGTGGTGGATAAGTTGAGAAAAATAGCTCACTTTATTCGAAATAAATCCACTTATAAAGTAATAAATATTGGTAGTATTTTCATGAAGGAAACTTTAGATTACATGGTATTCCCAAGACAATCGTTTCATATTGAGATGCTAAGTTTACATCAAATTTATGGAAAAGTTTATTTGCAATTTTTGGAACATGATTAGCTTTCAACACTGCTTATCATCCTCAAACAGATGGAAAACCTAAGAGGGTAAACAAAGTGTTGGAAGAAATGTTGAGAATGTATATTATGCACTAGCCCAAGAAGTGGGAATAATACTTACCTCCGATAGAGTTTGATTATAGCAATGACTAGCATGAGTCCTTGAAGATGAGTCCCTTTGAGGCTTTATATGGTAAGATTTGTAATATCCAAATAAGCTAGGATAATCCAATGGACATGATTTCACTTGGGCTAGACATGTTGAAGGAAACACAACAGGAAGTGGCCAATATCAAGTAGAATTTGAAGGTGGCTCAAGATAGACATAAGAGCTACGTTAACAAGAACCAAACTCATAAGGATTTCAAAGTGGGAGACCATGTTTATCTTAGAGTTAAGCCTAAGAGAAGTTCTATGAGGATGGGAACTTGTGCTAAGTTATCACCTACTATGGACCATTTGAATTCCTTGAGACAGTGGGACCAGTGACATACATGCTATCCTTACCTCCTATTGTTAAAGCACAAGATGTTTTCCATGCATCCTTTCTTAAAAAGTATGTTCATGATTCTAATCATGTTATTGATTGGACCGTGATATAGGTGGAACCAGAAGGAGGATTCCATCCAGAGCCTCAATGTATCCTAGATAGAAATAGACATTTCTCCATAACTGAGCCATCACACATGTCAAGGTGTAGTGGAGGCACTTGGGAGCAGATGAGGCTACATGGGAACTAGAAGATGCCATGAAAAAGGCATACCCATTTTTTTTAACTGTATAAAGTTGTTTATGTGATGGTAAACATTAAGGACAATGTTCCTTTTAAGGTGTAGGGGAATGTAACAACTCATTTTGTCCTAGCCTGTAATTAAATTATGACTTAATGTTTCCAAGAGTGTGGCAAGGATATTTGTCCATTTCAAGGCTAGAATGGACCTTTTCAAACACACACACACATAGGGAGATGGTAGTTGGGAAACCAACCACCCACAATGAACGAGGCATGGAGATATAGGTACAACCAATATCACCTCATCCTCCGTGATTGACCATGAATTCCTCTAACACAAGGAAGAGATGATGAAGAACCTCCTACATGAAGAAAGAGGAGGGCACGCAAGTTTGGTAAGAGACTCCGAACTGAAAAAGAAGAGAGAAGAGGGGAGGTTTGTAGAGAATTGGCATGGAGATGTTGAGCTTTTACCAAATAAAGAGTCGATACAGAGTGGTATCAAATGGGTAGTATTGTAGTTACCTGGGGATTCAAAGTAAGCAATTACGTTTGTGAGCTTGTTGTGGAATTTCGAGCAGATAAATCCTTAACCTGACCTAAGAACATAGGGTTGCAAGTTTGTGCTTGATGGAAAAGAACTGACATTGGTAAGGGGAGGGCACTGAGGGAATGTGTAGTAGTGAAGGGACTCCCTTGTGTAGAGGAAATCTAGGTGGGAAGACATATGGGAAGCTCATGATGACATTGACTTGGTAGGTATTGAGGAATTGTGTTGTTGTTTTTTTGTAAAGGAGAGTGACCTTCATTCGCAACCAAATTTTCCTTAGAAACATAAGTTTTCATGGTGGTATCATGGCCTAGCATAGGGGTGTCCTATTGCAGAGAGTTTAGTGCAATAGAGCCTATGGTTGGGTGGAAAAGCACTCAGTAAGTTAGAAAATAGACAACTTGTGGAACATATAAGTTTCAATTATGAGATCTGTGTGTTCAAATGGTTGGATAAATGCGCATGTTTTGTAATTCATGAATTTGTATGAACTCTTGAAAAAAATGTATTAGAGGTATGAATGTGTAAATCCTTGTAATATGGGTAGACTTTCTTGTTGGCTTATCTAGCTTTGAATTCTTAAGCATATGGCATGTGATTTTGTGACCAATCCTTGAGAATGATGTGAATTCAATGAAGAGTTTATTCTTTCAGGGAACTTCTAGTTTTCACATGATTTCCTTGGATTGAGAAATGTAATAGCCAGGACCAACCTTGAGGTTTTATCTCTTCAAATATTTGGAAGGTGGAGTGATGAAAATCATGGAGAAATATCCTAAGTGTCAAGCGTCAATATTGACCATTTGTTGGGACGTCGAGAGTAAATATAGATCGTCCATCAAGAAATCATGTATCAGAAATATCCTGAGGTACTACATAAGGTCAATCCTGAAGGAATGAGTATGCAAGCCTATCAGAATGTGGGTTTCGAGAAAGGTCGGGAGACTTGGTAGTGTGAAACCCCAATGGAATGAGCCCAAAGGCGTAAGCCCGAAAAAAAAATATTTTTTGATTTGCAGTTGATCTTGACCATTGGAACTGTCGATGTCTAGTAATACTCGTTAACCGTCTCATAGTTTAATGATCTACATAGATCTAGACTGTTGATAGATGTCATTATCAACCGTTAGATCTTGAGGGAAATCATTTTTGGGGAGACTCATTCGAGATGAGTTGTGGTAAATCATCATCTCGAAGAGGAGATCTCATGATCCTATGGCTAAGCGACAAGTGGTAGCCTATCATTGGATTTTGGGTTTGGGAAGAACCCGTGATCATGGCAAGTTAATCTTCCGAAAGGAAGAAGTCGATGCCAAGAACCCAATAGTGTTGCAGGCTTTGACTTTCGAGAAGAGCGAGTAGGAAAACTTGGCATCTCAATTGGAATTTCCCAAAAGAGTGAGCCCGATAGTGTTGCGGGCCAAAGACTTCAGGAGAATCTTAGAGTTGGGTGATAGGACATCCAGTAGGAGATTTTTTGAAAGGGGATATTACAATAGACTTGCGAGCCATGAGATCCAAATAGCTAATTCCCGAGGGGTTAGCAACAGGTTCTAGGTCGACGCCCTTTGATCCCATGAGAGGTCGATTCCATGCCATCTAGCACATTTGGAGCAGAGTCCATGTGGACATGGTGACGCCATTGTATGGTTGATGCAATATAGATTTTTTTTAACTGACCACATTTTTCCGTCTAGAGATCAGATTTAGGTGTAGTTACAACCGTTAGAAATATATTGAAGAGTAGAGTCAACTTTTGAGCTCAAAATTGATATTAGAGTTGTGATTAGTGTAACACCTTGTTTCCCCCAGTCTGTAAATATAACTCTATTGGCCAAGGAACTATGGAAAACTCAAAGGTGCAAATGTTTGTTTCAATGGACCTTTAAATAGAAGGTTGATGAATGTAAATTCTTTTATTTTAATAGAAAATGGAGACGTATTGCATGACTGTTGTGAAGGGGATGTGCTAAGGGAGACCATGATTTATAATGAAAATGTGGTGGAGGGGACCCATAATGGTTGCGTTAACCTCCACCAAACCAGTACCATGTTGGATTTAAATCGCTCAAGATCAGAACAACCCTCTGACCAGGAATGAATTCCCTTCAAGATGGTAGGTGGGAAGGCCCCTCAATAGTTAATGAGGGGATGGGGTAGACTGCCCATCTGGAAGGCTTCCAGACCTGACCACGGACGAGGGAATTCGAGCCACACACAATCTTGATGGGGAAGGCAATAAAGGAAGCATGGTGTGGGAAGAGAGGACCTACGAAGAGTGCAGAGACGAGAGCAGAATCTCTTGGGTCCGAGGAAGGATTGGAAAGAGAAAAAAAAGAGTTTTGATCACAGAGAATAGAGAGAGAACCAGGAGAAGGAGAGTAACCTTCGTCCTTATCTATTCCTGTATTGGGAGAAGGAGAGTAACCTTCGTCCCTAACTTTCATTGAGATGGAAGTAAGAGATCACATCTCAAAGCATCGTGGTCTAAGCTCGGGGATGGCCAGTGATAAATCCATTGGGAGTGACTGAGCCTATGGTTGGGTGGAAACGAGCACCCCTCTCAGTAGTTGCATCACACCTTATGGTTCTGATAAGTGTTTCTATATTTGGTGCTTTGAATTGTAAATAATGGATGCTTGCTTGTGTTTATGTGCCTATAAATGGTTTTTGTATTGAATGATTAAGTCAAGAGTATGCATTCGTTCCTTGAGATTTTTTACATCTTCTTGATTTTTCCCTCATGTTGTAGTTCAATTCCTTGAAATCTCCTTTTCTAGGGAGTTTTTTCATTGTCCTAGAGTCGAGTGAGTACTTCCCTATTTGTGGAGGTTGAACCCCACAATCACTGTGAGGACAATGTCTATTAAGCTCAGGAGAGGTAGTGCATATATGCACCAAATCTCTGCAAGGTGAGCAGAGACTGAGACCACCTTAAGTTCTAGAGTTGAGCAATGAACGTAAGGGGTATGCAGAATAATCCTTCCAAGCGTTACGTTCAAGAGAAGAAGTGAAAAAATCCTAAACCTTTCAGAGCCAACAAAGCCCAGAAAGAACAGTGAGATTCAAGTATCGAAAGGAATACTCTTTCATTCGGAAGATGAATGGATGAAACCCATTTAGGTGAACCCAAGGTATGTTGCGACCATTAGATTCGAAGAAGGGACACAAGCGTTAACTCCTCGACTCCCTCAGTCTTCGTAAGTTCGACGAATGTTAGTAACCATCATGAATGGGACGGATCCTCTGAAACCTGAAGTAGTGATGTGACCTAAACCGTAGATCCAAGGATCTATCGGGACCCTCCTTCACTGTCAGATTGACGAGATCGGAGGTCGCACAGGAGAGTGGACTTTGTGAAGTCCCGAAGTTCTGAAATCATTGGAACCATCCATCGTCAGGGGAACATGTGACAATAGATCCGAGAGTTCAAAGGACCGGACTTCGAAATATTTGCGAGGGGAAGAGTGAGAACTCACGAAGTCCGAAGTTGTGTGGTCAATCCTAGCCACTTTCAATGGTTACAAAACTTGGCCTGCTTGGGCTCATGGACAAGTCGCCTAAAATGCTATTTGGATTACTTTTAAAATAATGACACTCTACCTTACTTTTTAGTCTGGTTAAAAATGTTATTAAGGAAAAAAATGAAACTTTCTACTCTGTGTGTGCATTTAAGAAAATGAACCGTGTATTGGTCATGAACTAATACACTGTTAGCTAACAATAAGTGTTTTTGTCAACACTAAAGAAGTTAGTAAATCATGGAAGAACTTAAAGAATAAAGGACGGTGACGTGTCATGAAGTGGGGGATGTCTCCCACAATAGAGACAAAGAATCTGACGAAAGGAGGGTGGTGGAAACTCCTCCCGATCTGGATGAAACTGTAAGGAGCCTCAGGGCCGAATTATAGAGTTGCAAGGCTGACAACGAGAGATTGATAAAGGAGCAAGAAAAGAAAACATAGATTAATGAAGTCTTGTTTCAGAGCTTGTTCGACATGCAAAGGAAGCTACAACATGAACCCACCACCAGTCATGTGGACCGATGACATAAGAATATAAGTCAAAGTCCATCTAAGATACGAAAACATGACTCCATGAGTGACCACACTGGGAGAAGTGCCTCGAAGAAGGTCCAACCTGGACACTCATTGGTAGAGTCCTTTGGAAAGGAAGCTGACAAATCCGAAGGATCTTCTAGTAGCGGATCAAGCTCACACTCTCAAAGGAAAGGAAAGAAGCGAAAGCGTTCCAAAAATCATAATCCTGAAGAATTTAAGAAAGAAAAACCACCCTCTTTCGATGGAGAGATTAGGACGGGAGAAGAGGTTGAAGTTTGGCTTCTTGGTTTAAAGAAATACTTTAGAGTCCATGATTACTCTGAAAACTTGAAGGTTCAAATAACCATATTTAACCTGAATGGAAAGGCTTCCATTTGGTGGGAAGACCTTAGGAATGTGAAATGAATCCATGAGACAGACCTGTCATGGAAATAGTTTGAGAAATACTTCAGGAAACCGTATATCTCATAGAGATACATGGATGGGAAGACTAAGGAATTCTATGAACTCAAGTTGGGGCAACTCACCATAGATGAATTTGTCAATAAATTTTTTGAACTAATGAGGTATGTATCGTACATAAAAGATGAAAAAGTAAAAATGCAACGATTCATTAGTGGGTTACCTCAGACCTACCCGGACAGGATCGAGTTCAACGAACCAAGGACCTTAGAAGAAACTATCTAGAAGGTGAGGTATTGTTATGAACAGTTTGGGAATAAGACAAGACCCCACGAGGACTGGAAGAAGGGGAGTAGTTCAGGCTTTCGGAAGAATGGGTTTAAGTCCTCAAGATTTAAGAACTATGGAAAAGATTCTAGAAGAAGCCTTCCTACTGGAAGTGTATATCAAAAAAATTTCCCCTTTCAAAGTGGAAATAAACCTTCTAAGACAGTCCCAGAAAAGACCAATAGCCTAAAGAAGGAACCCATAAAATGTTGGGGTTGTGGAGAAGACCATTGATTGAGGGACTGCCCATATAGACAACATAACAATAAGAGGGTCTACAATATCCAAGAAGATACCACCATCAATGATGTGGCTAGGAGAATGCCACAAATCTATGCAGCCTTGGACAATAATCAAGCTGACCACCAAACTTCAATAGTGGAGCTGGAAGGTATGATCGCCAACCATCTAGTTTCTATCTTAATTGACCCAGGTTCTAATTTGAGTTATGTGTCCCCTTAGAATGTTGATAATTGTAAACTGCAAGCAATTAAACACGTTAAACCATGGTTGGTGTGATTAGTGACTGGGACCAAAAAAAATGTGGCAGAGGTTATACCAGCCTGTCAATTCATCATGGGTGGATTGCCCACCCAAGCGACCCTTAACATACTTCCCCTAGGATCTTATGACTTGTTGATTGGTATGGATTGGTTGGTTTCTTATAAAACTAAATTGGACTGTTATCATAAAACTTTAGAATGTGTAAATGAAGAATGGAGAAAAACAACCCTCCAAGGGATTCAGAAGCCTATCTCAGTGAGACAAATATCAACCCTTCAAATGAAAAAGTATTGCATAAAGGGGTGTCCCTTATATGCCATACAGGTACTGGAATCTGTTGAGATTGACAAACCAAACCTAGAGAACCACCCCATATTGAGAGAATACAAGGGCGTGTTCCCAGAAGAGGTACTAGGTCTACCTCTGAGAAGGGATATCTACTTCTTGATATAATTTACACCGGGAGAAGTACCAACATCTAGAACACCATATAGAATGAGCACGCCAGAACTGGTCGAGCTCAAGCTACAACTAAAGGATATGATGGACAAAGGCTACATCTGACCCAGTCTATCTCCGTGGGGAGTGTCTGTCTTATTTATGAAAAATAAAGATGTCACACTCCAACGGTGCATAGATTATAGACAACTCAATAAGACAACCATAAAGAACAAGTACCCCTTGCCAAGAATATATGACCTGTTCGACCAATTGGAAGGTGCTTCCATCTTCTCGAAGATCGACTTAAGGTCTGGATGCCACCAAGTCTAGATTAAGGATGAAGACATCCACAAAAAAACCTTCAGGACGAGGTATGGTCATTATGATTTTGTGGTGGTGCCATTTGGGTTAACCAATGCCCCCGCCACTTTCATGTGCTTGATGAATAATGTACTCAGCAAATTTCTGGACAAATTTGTGTTGGTTTTCATTGATGATGTCCTAATCTACTCCAAGAATAGGGAGGAGCACGAAGAACATATTAGACTCGTAATTCAGGTACTAAGAGAGCATCAACTCTATGCTATGTTTAGCAAGTGTGATTTCTTTCAGAAGCAAGTCCATTACTTAGGCCATGTCATCTCTAAGGAAGGGGTGGAAATGGACCCTGAAAAGATCATATCTATTATGGAATGGCCTACCCCGAAGGATGTATACGATATTAGTTCCTTCATGGGCCTAACAGGATATTATAGAAGGTTCATAAAAGGGTTTTCTAGGATTGGTTGCCCAATCACTACCCTTTAGAAAAAGGGGATTAAATTCATTTGGACATCAAAATGTGAAGAAATATTTCAAGAACTGAAATACCTCCTGACCCATGCACCCGTGCTGAATATTGCAGACCCGGATAATGATTTAATCATGTGTATAGATGCCTGCAAGGAAGGACTCAGAGGGGTCCTTATGCAAGAGGGACGTGTAATTTGCTACGCGTCCCGAAAATTAAATGAGCATGAGATCAATTATGTGATCCATGACCTAGATTCAATGACCACAGTGCATGCTTTAAAAATGTGGAGGCACTACCTCCTCAATGGCAGGATCCTGTTTGATCAACCAAAACTCAATGGCAGGCAAGCTAGGTGGATGGCTCTCCTTAGTGAGTTTGATTTCAAAATCAAACACATCAAAGGAAAATAAAATAGGGTGGTCGATGCCCTTAGTAGAAGTATAAAGACGATCCATCTAGCAGCAGTAAGCACCTGCGAAATGGTTATCAAGGAAGAGTAAAAAATGCACAAGAGACAGATGCATTCTTCAAAACCGTGACCTCATACCTAAGAGAGGATCCTATAGGGATAAATTACGAAGGCTACCAAATGATCGAGGAAGGGATACTGACTGACAAAAATAGATTGTACATTCCAAACTGTGACGACTTGAAGAGGTTCATAATGGATGAACTACATAAGAGACCATATACTGGTCACCCAGGATATCAGAAGATGATCACGACCACTAGGAAACAATTCTACTGGCTCGGGTTGAAGAAAGAAATAGCTCACTACCTAGCTAAGTGCCTAGAATTCCAACAAGTTAAGGTAGAACACCGCCACCCAACATGATTGTTACAGCCCCTACCAATTCCAGAATGGAAATGGGAAACCATATCCATGGATTTCATCATTAGATTACCAAGGTCAACCAAGAAAAATGATGCCATCATGGTCGTGGTGGAAAAACTGAGTAAGTATGCTCATTTCATCCATGTCAAGTTAACTTGCAAGGCAATAGATATTGCCAACATCTTTATGAAAGAGATATTCAGACTGCATTGCATGCCCAAGGAAATTGTATTTGACAGAGATACCAAATTTACTTCAAACTTTTGGAAATCCCTAATGGCTGGTTTTGAAATTAAATTGTTGTTCATCACATCCTACCACCCTCAAACTGATGGAAAGACATAAATAGTGAGCCAAATAGTAGAAGACATTCTAAGGATGCATGTAATGCATCAACCTAAGAAGTGGGAAGACTACCTACGATTGGTAGAGTTTGCCTACAACAACGGTTATCATGAATCCTTGAAGATGAGCCCTTTTTAATCCCTCTATAGCAGACGGTGCAAGATTCCAATCAGTTGGAGCAACCGAGTGGACATAATTACTATCAGACTCAACATGTTGAAAGAAATGGAACAACAAGTGGTTCAGATAAGGCAAAATCTGAAGATTTCTTAGGATAGACAGAAAAGTTACACCGATAGGAAGAGAACTCCCAGAGAGTTCAAGACTGGAGACCATGTCTATATCAGAGTGGACCCTTTGAAGTCTTAGATAGAGTTGGACCTGTAGCCTATAGGCTAGCACTTCCTCTCACTGTAAAGGCACATAATGTTTTCCATGTTTCATTATCAAAAAAATGTGTACATGATGCTAATCATATAATTGACTAGTCTGTGATCCAGGTGGAACCGGAGGGAGACTTCCTGCCAGAACCCCAATGCATACTAGACATGAAGGAAACCTCACTCAGGAACCAAACCATTTCACAGGTCAAGGTGCAGTGGAAGCACTTTGGCCCAGATGAGGCTACGTGGGAAATGGAAGATGCCATGAGACAGACATATCCAATTTTGTTTACTTCTATACATACATATCGTGTTGATAGATAGAACATTGAGGACGATGTTCCTTTAAGGGGGAGGGAATTGTAACACCCTGTTTCCCCCAATATGTAAATATAACTATATTGGCCAAGGAACTATGGAAAACTCAAAGGTGTGAATGTTTGTTTTAATAGACCTTTGAATAGAAGGTTGATGAATGTAAATTCTATTATTTTAATAGAAAATGGAGATGTATTGCATGACTGTTGTGAAGGGGATGTGCTAAGGGAGACCACGATTGCTAATGAAAAGGTGGTGGAGGGGACCCGAAATGGTTGTGTTAACCTCCATCGAACCAGTAACATGCGAGATTTAAATTGCTCAAGATCGGAACAACCCTCCGACCAGGAATGAATTCCCATCAGGCTGGTAGGTGGGAAGTCCCCCTCAAGAGTTAATGAGGGGATGGGGCAGACTGCCCATCTGTAAGGCTTCCATACCTGACCACAAACAGGGAAATTCAATCCACACACAATATTGTTGGGGAAGGCAAGAAATGAAGCATGGTGTGGAAAGAGAGGACCTGTGAAGAGTGCAGAGATGAGAGTAGAAGCTCTTGGGTCTGAGGAAGGACTGGAAAGCGAAAAAAAAGAGTTCTGAACACAGATAATAGAGAGAGAACCAGGAGAAGGAGAGTAACCTTCGTCCTTATCTATTCTTGTATTGGGATAAGGAGAGTAACCTTAGTCCCTAACTTCTGTTGAACTGGAAGTACGAGATCACATCTCAAAGCATCGTGGTCTAAGCTTGGGGGTGGCTAGTGATAAATCCATCGGGAGTGACTGAGCCTATGGTTGGGTGGAAACGAGCACCCCTCTCAGCAGTTGCATCACACCTTATGGTTATGATTAGTGTTTATGTACCTAGTGCTTTGAATTGTAAATAATGGATGCTTGCTTGTATTTATGTGCCTATAAATGGTTTATGTATTGAATGATTAAGTCAAGAGTATTGGTTCGTTCCTTGAGATTTTTTACATCTACTTGATTTTTCCCTCATTTTGTAGTTAAATTCCTCGAAATCTCCTTTTCGAGGGAGTTTCGTCAATGTCCTAGACTCGAGTGAGTACTTCCCTATTTGTAGAGGTTGAATCTTGCAATCACTACGAGGACATAGTCTATTAAGCTTAGGAGAGGTAGTGCATATATGCACTAAATATCTACAAGGTGAGTAGATATTGAGACCGCCTTAAGTTCTAGAGTTGAGCAATGAATGTAAGGGGTGTGTAGAAGAATTCTTCCACACGTTACGCTCAAGAGAAGGAGTGAAAAACTCCTAAACCTTTCAGAGCCAACAAAGCCCGGGAAGAACAATGAGATTCAAGTATCGAAAGGGAATACCCTTTCGTTCGGAAGATGAACGGACAAAACCCTTTCGGGAGAACCCAAGGTCTGTCATGAACGTTAGATTCGAAGAAGGGATGCAGGTGTTAATGCCTCAACTCCCTCAGTCTTCGTAAGTTCGACAAATGTTAGTAACCATCGTGAAGGGGACAGATCCTTCAAAACCCGAAGTAGCGATGTGACCTAGACCATAGATCCAAGGATCTATCGGGACCGTCCTTGACCGTCAGATTGACAATATCAGATTTCGCATAGGAGAGTGGACTTTGTGAAGTCCTGAAGTTCCAAGATCATCGGAGCCATCCATCATCAGGGGAACAGGTGACAGCAGATCCAAGAGTTCGAAGGATCAGACTTCGGAAGATTTGCAAGGGGAAGAGTGAGAACTCATGAATTTCGAAGTCACATGGTCAATCCTAGTCGTTGGTATTGGGAAGGGTACGTGGCAGAGATCAACAGGCTTCGAAGGGAGAACCCCTTCGGAGAAAATCCAGGGGGAGAATACTCGAAGATTCAGGAGCCGCAACAATCTTAACCATCCATCGAGACAAGGCAAGTGTCGAGAGATCAACATTTCACCGACTCATGGAGTGGAAAGGTCAAAGGGCAGAGTCATGAGGACTCACGAACTGCGAACTCGTGAGTTGGTCTGAGCCCTTGGATCGAGGAAAGCCATGGACCGTTGATCTGAGGTGAGCGTAGATTCATAAATTGGGAGAAGGGAGGTGAGTTGTCTTTCAACTTCCTGAAGCGTGAAGTCCCAATTCATGAAGGGAAGATCTGGACCGTTAGATCACAGGGAGTCTCATACCGTTGATATGAGGTGAGCGAAACTCAGAAGTTCAGACTTAGAGGAAAGGGAGAGGGACCAACTTCCAACTTCACGAAGTACGAAGTCATGAAGTGTTCGAGATTTGGCCCTAGGTCATAGCTGGAGGTTGTATCATCGAAAGCTAAAAGAAGGAGCTAGTGCTTGCTAGACTCTAAGCTCAGAGTTCAAGACTTCAGGGATCAGAGGAGTTGACGTTGGCTCTTATGCGAATGCTTGACTTGCGAAGTCACGAAGTGCCTTTTGGTAGGCGTGTAGTCATAGCTTGAGGTCATATAAAGGAAGGGGCTAGCATGGAAATCTAGCACATGTTGCTCAAATCCTTCAAGGAGCCATAAAAGAGCCGCAAGCTTGGAAGAACCTGCAGTTGAAGGTGAGGGGAATCTACAGAGAGTTAAGAAAAAGCGAAATTTATTTATGCACCATTGTGGGTGTGTTACAATTAGGAAGATAAAATTTGTACGACCCACCATCATAATGAGGTATAGGGGGATTGGGTGTGTTATAGGTCATTTCCAAGGTGAGCACATTGTCCATACAACTTTGCAATAATGATTTCCAAGTTTGATCGTTGAATGAATTTTTTTTTATATTGGTCTTCAGACAATAAATCACATTGAGCATTGAAATTTTGTTTATGCAAGCTCTGACAAGTGTTTTTTAACATGGTTGAGGTGTGAAATGTATCCACATGCTTCTAAGGTAGTCATTTCCAAGTTTGATCTTTGAATGCAATTATTACATTGCATCTCATTTAGCAAAACCCAAGTTTTACAAATTGCCTAAAAAATGAATTTAAGGTAATGAAAGTAGTTGGAGAATGATGTCCCAAGTGGTACTTCATGTAAATGAGTCCAACAAAACTAATGGGTCATCAATTTATCACCTAATTTTTAATATACCATGAGTTACAACTCATAGATTAGATCCATTAAGGGGCAATGACCATATTGGTCCCCAAGGTGGCGGGGTGTTGGAAATGACACCAAACATCAAAATATGTTAGCCTCTTTCTCATATACAATCATTAAGTCTTAGTATACCACATTTGAATATTTTACATGCTAGTATATAGTTGTTATCCTAAGTCTGTTTCTAGATTCCTATATTTCCTCCTCACACGTTATTTCCTGATGAGGTGTCGATGTGAGAACAATTGAGGTGGTTTCATTATTGTATTATATATTTGTATCATTAAGATGAATACAATGTTGAGAATTATGGCTTGAGGCCTTTTCTGCCAATCTTCTTTTCCTAATATTCTTATGCTCAATTTCTTCAATTGGTATCATTTTAAAGTGTGTTGACATTTCTAAGGTGAGCAAACTATCCACATGCTTAGGTGATGACCATTTCCAAGTTTGAAATTTGAATGAGATTTTTACCGTATTGGTCCCAATGGGAAAAAAACCACATTGAGCATCAAAATTAAACTTTGTAAGTATTGGAAATTGTATTTGGGAATGCTCGAGGTGATAAAATTTCCCACATGCTTTTGTGACAACCATTTCCAAGTTTGATGTTCAAAAACAATTTTTGCATTGCCTCTTATTAGGAAAACCCCATATTTTAGAAATTGTTTGAGAAAACTCTTGTAGGGAAGTCAAACCCATGGGAGAATCGAACCTCTAGCACTATTCAATATGGCATTGATGAATAGTTGATCAATAGTCCAATTTTCATTTTTATATTGTGAGTTGAAACTCATGTCCCAAATATGTTTAGGGTCAAAAAACATACTGGTTAGGGCAAAAAAAACCCACATCAAGCATCAAAATCATGTTCTACAAGATTTGACACATGTATTTGGGCATGAAATATGTGATCACATTACCCACACACTTTCATGGAAAAAATTCCAAGTCTAAAATTCAAATCCAAGTTTTGTGTTTCCTCTCACTGGGCAAAGCCCTAGTTTTAGAAAGTATTCGAGAAAACACTTTTAGGGAAGTGAAAATCTTTTGAAGAATGGATCCCCTAACATGAATCAACATAAATGAGTCTAATGGAATCGATGGATCATTGATCCATGGCTTGATTTTCATTTTATCTTGAGTTGTAACTTGTGGTTTGGAGCCATTCATGGACGAAGGCCATATTGCTCCCAAGGGAGAAAAAAACCACATTGAGTCTCATAATTGCATTTTGTAAGCTATTGAAGGTGTGTTTGGGCATGAAAAATTCGTGTAGAATATCCACATGCTTCGATGAAAACCATTTCCAAGTTTGACATTCAAATGGAATTTTGTTATTATGTCTCATTTGGCAAAACCCTAGTTTTAAAAATAATGCAAGAAAACACTTTTAGGGTAGTGAAACGTGTAAAAGAACAAAGCCTCAATGTTAATCTATGTAGACAAGTACAACATAACCAACTACTCTTTGAATGTGTCCTAGTTTTCATTTTATCACGAGTTTCATCTAGTAGTTCAAAGCCATTCAAGGACAACAACCATATTGGTCCCTAGGGAAAAAAAAACCACATCGAGCATCAAAATGGTATATGAAGCCTAGTAGTGTTGTACGTAAGGCTTTGATCATAATGTACTATGAACCTTGAGAGTGTTTTAATTTTTTGATCATAATTTCAAATCCTTTATCTTGGACACATTATCTATATAAACAAATTGAAGCAATTTTGAAACTGATGTGGATCCTCAAGTTAGCTTGTTATGTAGAATATTGATTAAATCATGGTATTTAGAATGCCTTAAGATTTTCTTTCTTTATTTTTATTTTAAATGCGTGGGAAATTTCGACAATATCTTATATATGGTTTTCTAACTTGGCCCTTGAAATCCATACTTTAACTCTTGCTCTGATATTGGTTAACTAGTGTGATTTCGATTGCTATGTATGATTTATTGACTTCTTTAAATCTTGTCATTTCCAAACATTGATAAGTGCACCATGTCCAAACAATGATGAAGCTATAGTAATTTTCTTTGATGATAACAAAGGTAGTGTAATTATGCTTGTTGGTAGATACCAACCTAGGAGTACCTATGGCACAAATGTACTTATAATGAGAATATAATCTAAACAAAGGAATAATTTAAAAGTTTCTTCGTAAATGACCAAAAGTAGGATATGTATCTTATGAGAATCCTTTGCATCATCTTAAGGAAGTGTCCAATCTATCTCTTAGTTAAATCCAAACATATAGAAGCTAGATATGACTCTTGTAACAATAAACTACAACACAATCGTTAAATACAAGCTATCACTAGATGATACATTGATGGAATTTTCAATATACAAGAATCCTTTCTCATGCTAGAAGTCCTTGAACCTTTCTTGTGAATATATTTGGAGAAAATTTTATGACTATTGAGTCAGTGTAGTATTTGGTGGCATCGAAACAAATCTTAGTGAGGAATATGTATCCTTAGTATCAACCATGGGTGACATCAATCTAGTGGTATAACTACTTGACTACTTTAAAATAGCATGGGTGGCATCGTTCATTAAAAAAAAAAGAACAATATATGTTGATAAAACTCTTTAACATGCATTACATCTATTTCATGTGACCTTTTAATCCCTAGAAAAAGCCCCATGTTAAGTATGAAATCGCTTATTAAGCCCTAGATATTGGATTATTACATTTCTAGTGTTATAATAGTAGGTCGGCTAGAACCCTTCATTGTACCTTTTCATTATAATTGTACTCTTTGTCTCCCATATATATATATATATATATATATATATATATATATATATATATATATACCAAGGAGACTTAGTCTTAGGATCATCCTAAATCATCTTGTACATTGAATATAATGTAAAAGGATGTTTCCCCCTTGAAGTGGATTACTATAAATTGAATTTTTTTTATTCTCAAGGTGTTGGTTCATAACATTTGGTATTAGAGTATACAATCATAGGGTTTCGCTCCTTCAACCGAGACATCTTGGAAGTTTCGCTATAACCTTTTTTCTATAACTATTAAAACAACAAAATTTTGAGGAGACTAAGGAGAAATAGAAAATTACGTCCAGTCCAGATTTTAGGTTCTGGATCATTATCGTTTCATAGATATCTTCTGTGGAAGTTAGGGTTTGTGACTACTCTTGAAATTAGTCTCAAACGAATCATCTTTTTCTTTTCTCTTTAAGAACATTTCGGTGAAGTTTTAGACTCTGAAATTTTTAAAAGACACAACAAATTACATGTGGAATTTGTTTTATATTTTGAATAATTATAATTTATGAGATATATCTTGTGGAAGCTAGTCTTGTTTACTAATCTTGAAATTAGTCTCAAACAAGTCATTTTGGTAATTATTTTATAACTTTTTATCAATGGAGGTTCAAGATGTGAAATTTTCAGGAGTTTGAGAATTCATATCAGAGTACCATAGGCCAAAATTTCAGACTCATAAGGATTCACATTTCATATATATATCAGGACAAAGTCAAGCATCTAGAAAATCTCCAAGATCAAGGTTTGAAAGGTATGTAACTTACAATTGGAATAACTTTTTATTGGAAGATCCATTTTTGGTGATTCAAGATTTGTGAAAAATATAAAATACAAGAGTATTATTATTTTTATCCCACATGGATACAAAGAAAATTTTGACACCAATTAAACCTCCAAAAATCTAATCTATAAATCATGAAGAAAATGAGGATATACATAATACACTATCCAAATTGGAGGACCAACTTAATGATTTGAGTGTTAAGTCAATAACAAGTGGTGAGGTGGAAAACAGACAAAGAAAAAATCAAGAGATGGAACAAATGGAAAATAAGATTTATGAAAATAAGGAAGAAATACAAAAACCCATGAAGTCCATAGAAACCATTCTCTTACAAAAGATCCCTAAAAGGGACATGGAGATCCAAGGAAATCATGAAAATAAAGAGAACAATGGTGCTGAGACTCAATCACATGTCAAGAGTATTTTAGCACAATTAGAGAGAAGAAATAATGAATCTCAAAATCATTCATCACTCCAAGATCCACATCACCAAGGTTTCAATGCAACACCAAGGAATTACTTCATTTCGAAGATTGATATGAGGAATTGTGATGAGAAATATCCTATAACATGAATATTCCAGATGGCAGGTTCAACGGCTTCTGTCCGAGTCTGGTTGATCTTCGCTCTTGGATCGACTCCGAATGGTCCCCGCTTCTTGTGGGTGAGGTTTCAGTCTGCCCCTTTGCGAAGGGTTTTTTCGCAGCTATCTTTGATTCTTCTGATGAAAGAGACTTGGTTTCCAGCTCTGGGCCGTGGTTTTGGGGCAGAGCAAGGTTGTCTGTGCAGTCATGGACCCCTGACTTTGATCCAGCCACGACCTCTATTTCTTCTGCTCCGGTCTGGGTGCGTCTCCCGTCACTTCCCCTGCACTTCCGGGGGGACAAATCTCTTGAATCTATCGAAAATGGCATAGGGAAATTTCTCTGCAAGTGCCCTGAAGCTGCCCCAATCAACTCCACCTTTGTCTGAATCTGTGTAGAGATGGAATTCAACAAGGGTTTCCCATCAGAAATCATCCTCCTCGGAAAAGACTACTCTTGGACCCAGAAGATCGATTTCGAGAACCTCTGTTTCAGATGCAGGGTATGCTTTGAAACAGGGCACATAGCCCGAAACTGTGAGAAGTCATCCGGAAAAAGAAGATCATATCGAAGACAAAGGCCCACTTGGTGGACAGGAGCGCAACTGGAGAAGCAATCTGAATCAAAGATCCCGTCGTCAGAAGCTGAAGGGGAATCCATCTCCGTCCCTAAAGAACCTGTTAAGGGGGAAGACCCAGCGAAAGTAGCTCTACCCAGGTCTTCAAGCCCAACCCAACAAGCCTCAAGCTGGGCCGATATTTCTGAGGCAGAAGAAGTGCAAGCTCAGCCGGAAATTCATAACTAGGGTCAAAGCAATGAATGGCAGATCATAACAAAAAAGGAAAAAAACGTCTATCAGCGGAAAGATGTAATGACGCGAAGCCGATCTGGCTCGCTGAAATAGTTATTAGGTTAGTGTTAGCATATTCGGAAACATATGCTGAAACACCACTGTAAAAAATGATGAAACAGTGCTGAGACACATGCTGAAACAGTGTTGAGACTTATGCTGAAACAATGACTGGAGTTTCGACATTTAAATTTAACCTAGTTCTATTAGAAGATGTTCAGGAACTAGTTCATTTCACAAGTCTATAGCTATAGAAGTAGAATGGCTCAGAAAGACAGGCCTGAAGAAATTCAAGGCCATTTTGTAATCGGATCTGTGGCTAGTCCACCCCATTAATATAATCTATAACCATTTCTGTCAAAAAAAAAAAATACATGAATATTCCAGATGGAGCAATTCTTTGATCTACACCAAGTGCCAAGCTTACAAAAGGTAACTATTGCATCATTGTATTTAGAAAAAGATCAATTTGTTTGGTATTAATGACTTTGTGAAAGAAAAAATGATTCTATTACCTCTTGGTCCATTTTTATAGATGAATTGATAGCACATTATGGGGATATTAAGAGCAATACATTCTTTAGTCGATTGATAAATCTTCAACAAAAATATCCAATTATAGAGAAAATTCAACAATTCCAACAACTCAGTCTAAGAGTAAAGAACATTCCAGAGGATAATTTGCTAGATCTCTTTATAGGCACTTTAAAGAAGAACATTCAACATGAGGTGGATCTCTTTGAACCTAAATAAAAAGCTTTCAATCTCGCAAGGAAAGTGGAAAACAAAAATATGGCTACTAGAAGGGTGGCCACTAACAATTATAGAAAGCACCATGTTCCCTCTCCTAACCTCACTCAATCGACAAGGTTGACACTTCTACAAATGGATGAAATAATATCAAAGGGACTATGTTTCAATTGTGACAACAAGTACAGTAAGGGGTATAGATGTGGTGAGAATAAACTATTCTACATAGACTTTGAAGAGGAAGAAAATCAAGAATTGGAACCATTGCAAGATCCATATCTAGAAGAGACTGCTCCAATGATATATTGTCATGCATTGGCCAACATTAGTACTCCACAAACCCTCAAGATAGAAAGATATATGCAAAAAGAAAAGGTAACAACGTTGATTGATTTTGGTAGTACCCAGAACTTCATCAACTACAAATTAGCAAAATGTCTCAATTACTTTGTATTTCCAACACTAGAGTTTCAAGTAATGATTCTAGATGGAGGTACCATAATTGTTCAGGGAAGTTCCATAGTATTAAGCTCAATATGGGGAAGTATTTATTGGATAATCCCATGATTTCCATCCAAATGGGTGGTGTTGATGTTGTATTAGGGGTCCAATCGTTACAATCATTTGGAACAATGGCCCTTAATTTTCAAGATCTTTTCATGAGATTTTCCTCAGAAGGAAGGAAATTGAACTTAGAGGTATCCAAGGGAAACCCACTAAGGTGATAAGCTCTAACGACATGGAAAATAATACTCAAAAAGGGACACCATGGTGTAATTTCACAATTGTGGTCACTAGATGTTCAAACATCTATATCCTTTGCTCCAATGGATCTCCAAATAGTTATCAACAATAATTCCAAGGTATTTGGAGAGATGCCTAAGGGTCTTCCAACTACTCAAGGTCATGACCATTTTATTCATTTGCAACTAGGAAGTGTACCACCTAACATTAAGACCTACAGGTATCAATATGCACAAAAGAATGAGATTGAGTGTGTGATCCAAGATATGTTAGAGGTCGACATCATTCAACCTAGCCAAAGTT
Source organism: Picea engelmannii (assembly GCA_009831015.1). NCBI lineage: Eukaryota > Viridiplantae > Streptophyta > Pinopsida > Pinales > Pinaceae > Picea > Picea engelmannii. The sequence continues at coordinate 248,318 of ML796703.1, read as the reverse complement.
CCTTCTGTTCACCAATAGTGATGATTATGAAAAAGGATGGTTCATGGCATATGTGTCAAGATTATATACAACTCAACAAAATGACCATCAAAGATAAGTTTCCTATTCCTGTCATTTATGAATTATTAGATGAATTGCATGGATAAATTTTCTGTAAGAAGTTGAATATTTGTTTGGGATATCATCAAATTAGAATTAGGTAGGAATACATTCCTAAAACAACCTTCAGAAAACATGAAGGTCATTATGAGTTTTTGGTTAGGCCATTTGGACTTACTAATGGACCTTCAACATTTCAAACCTTGATGAATTCTATTTTCAAACCCTTAGAAAATTTGTGTTAGTATTTTTTGATGACATGCTAATCTACAACAAATCTTGGGAAGGGCACGTACAACATGTTGACAAACTATTACAACTATTGGAAGAGAAAAAAAATTATGCAAAGCCTTCCAAGTGTGTCTTTGGGGTTCAAGAAGTGCAATGGTTGGGTCATATTGTATCTCATGAAGGTGTAAAAGTGGACGCTAACAAAATTAAAGCTACGAGGGATTGACCATTTCCCAAAACCTTGAAGAAACTTAGAGTATTCCTAGGGTTGATAAGCTATTACTGAAAGTTTGTCAAGAACTATGGTCAAATAACAACACATCTAACAATATTATTAAAGAAGGAAGAATTTTCTTCGACTCAAGAAGCAACTAAATATTTTGAAAAACTTAAGGAGACTATGTGTAGTACAACTTCTACCTTGGCCACACCTGAATTCACAAAAACATTCATTGTGGAGTGTGATGCCTCAAGCCATGGCATTGGTGTAGTTTTAATGCAAGAAGGATGGCCCCTTGCCTTTGAAAGCAACCAACTTAAAGGAAAACTTAATCAAAACCATTTATGAAAAAGAAATATTGTCCATGCTAGGTTATGACTTTGAAATTATCTACAAAAAGGGAAAACATAATATTGTGGCAAATGCATTTTCAAGGAAAGAAGAAGCAATAGAGGGTTCACTGTGTGCTATTTCTATTTTTCAATATGATTGCGTGGAAGAAGCAAGGATAGAATGGAAGAAAGATCAAGAGGTATGCATGATCTAGGGGATCAAAATATGCTCAAAAATTAAAGTGCTCAGAATTGCTTCAAAACAGACTCGTGTGTAGGCCTCCTCCTCACGATCCCAACACAACTTGAACGGGTTTAAATAAACGTCATATGTGAGAGATATCACGTTCCATCTGCTTTTCCAAACATGCTAAATTTTGTTAACTGTACAGTCCATACAATGCTAATGTGGCAAGTGAATGTACTGACACGTGGCAAGTGGTGACGTGAAAGAGGGCGACATGGTAGGTGTACCAATCCATCTTCGACACGTGGCAATGTGATGAGCCAATGGTATGGTGCCATGTGGCACTCCTCCATGGTGTAAAAGGTTTTGTTGGCCTCCACAGTGTTGATGATAAAAATCGCAACGAGGAATCTCACCCACAAAGTATTGCTAAAGCCTATTATTTAAACTATGCTAATGATATATAATACTAGTAGGTGGGACCCCCTTGTAGACTGGAGGCTCCGAGATAGTCATATCACACATTTTATGTTGTTATTTCGATGTTGCTTATAGGGTCTTAGATGGTTGATGATGCAGTCTTGTTTTCGTTTTTGACACGATGACAAGTGGATGATGCATTTATGAGATGTTATGTTATTCAAAGCTTTAATTTCATGTTAGAATTGGCATATATATTGCAGTTGTTATACTCGATCAAGTCACCATGATTTGTTGCCTAACTACACCTGCACAAGACATATGTTAGTAACAACATCAAACAAAAGAAATGGAAAACAAACTTATAAAAAAAAATCCAAAAGAAGGGGCATATACTATACTATGTTAGAAGTCACGTGCAATTTAAATGGAACAAGTTCGTGTTAATCCTAACTAACAATGGTTAGTGTCTATGCGAATTATATTTGAGTTATATCAGACGCATTTGATATATGGTATGGTATGTTTTTGGTAATGGTTAATACGTATTTTGGGTGGCGCATTTGACAAGCAATATGTCGCAAGTTTCAATGGTTGGAATTAATGGCATGGTTAATGGTATTGGTGATCGTTGGTTGTCATGTACTTCAAAATTGAATGTGGAGGAAGATGGAAGCGATGTGCAGTAAATGCACGTCACTCCATACTTCTCCCATCGGACCGTCACCCTAGCATGGTTATTGTTTCATTTGGTTTTGCTGGTGGTTAAGCTCTGAGATTCAAGCCTGGAAGCAACAGCTTGACCAACTCGCCCTTTTTAAAGCTATTGGTTACAGGTATGGTTCTTTTCACCCATCCATGAATTTCACTCTGTGTATGAAACAAACGATGGCTCGGTAATGTGTTGGTTTGTGTTTTCCTAAGATTGGAAACGGTGTAAATGTGTGGGTCTTCTCTCTGCAATCTGACTATGTGGTTATTCGTTTTGCAAATGAAAGAATTGATTGGTTGAAGTTATGAATTCGTTGGCTGTTCTGTGTGGTGAAAAATGTGATGGATCTCTATTCTTTAAGTAGTTATGGGTACTTTGTTGGAGGGTTTCACTCTGTTTAGCCTTGCTGCCCACTTCCTCACAGTTATGGTAACCATGTCTGATTGTATCTGAGTTGCTACAGGGTTGTTGTATATGTTTTCGAGCTACCTTTTGGTCATTGTGTATTTTCCAGAGCCATGGTCATGGGTTATCCACCTAGTCGTAGGATTATTTTGTGGTATTGGCATCAACATACCTCAGAAGTTGGTTATAGGATGGCCATTATGCCAAGATGTATGCTTTATGGTTGTTGGTGATACCTCGGGTCTGCATTCCCACTGGCATCGTTATAAATTGGTTCGGATCTTGAGAAAGGCGCGAGGGTTATGCCTCTATGTGTTCTTTGTAATTGTTATTGTCCAGTGGGCAATTGTTTCTCCTATGCATCGTTGCTTACCCTACTCGGTATTGAACTGTTACACTATTACACAAACCGAGAGTTATAAAAAACCTTGTGGTTCCACCATGCTTGTTTCGAAGGGTCTCTACCTATTGTTGATATGTTCGACCTCCAGTCTCTCTGTGCTTTGATGACTGAGAGAACTCTTAATTACTTCTTGTGTTGATTGTTACAGAGCCCAATTTCGATAACCCCAATTGTTCGCACTCTTGTCGGGTATCTTGTTGACTGTCATAGATTGGTTGAGTGGTTATGACATTTGCTTTGAGTATTATCTTGTCTATGTTTGATTGAGTTGTTGGAAAGTTGAAATTGGGGGCGAGAATTGGTATACAGTCAAGGGGCTGCCTCCTTTTATTATGGTAGTTGCGTTGAGAATCTAGCTCGTTTTTTTGATTAAATTGGTTGATTGGGAGTCATTGGTAATGTACAGTTGGAGGGTTGCTTATTTTCACTATGTGTTGAATCGTTGTGTTCCTACAACTTGGTGTCAATTGTAAATTTGTGCTTGTTGTGTGTTTCACTAGTCTCAATCGGGATCATGGTAATTTTTGGAAATTTATGACTGTGATTTCATTGTTTACTGTGTATGGATTATGGAGGAATAGTGCATGTTTGATTTAAATTGCACCACCAGTGATGAAACTTGGGTTTTGTATTATGGTTTCATTGCAATGTTTTATTGGTTGATATAATGAAAAGGCATGAAAACGGGCAAGTTTTTAAAAGTATGTTCAATTTGGGAAAAAAGACCCGTGTATATGTTTACTTGGGCAATTGTGAATTATGGACAATGGTTGATATTTTATAGTAATATATGATGGATAGCAATAGAGCAATGTGACTGCGTGTTCCTTTTGATTTTGTTTAAATGAAAAGAAAATAAATGAAAAAAACAACAACTCTTGATGAGATTGTTGAAAGGCATAATGATTCCTAGTATGATTATAGACTGTGTTAATTGAGAATTTTGAAGAAATTAGACGTGGGACAATGAACAGTCTTGACACGCAATAATTATTAATTGGGATTGGTATCCTTTTATTGAATACATAGTTGTTTTTATGGATCACTTAATTAGTTTTATGAACAATATTCGTTCTTTTCCCTACCATTCTTTCACTTTTCGCACATTACAAGTCCCCTCGCCATCTCATATTCACTATCCACTCCCTTTTATTAAAATTTAATTATAGTTAGGATAAATTATGTATTATGATAGTTAAAGGATCGCACAGTGATGAATTACAATGATATATTCTTTTGATTTACGATACAATTGATTATTTGATGATTTGTTGAGCAGTAATCATGATCTATTCCCCCTCATTTTAACACTTTTCGCTCAATACAATCCCTCACATATCCCAGAACCCTTATTCACCCCCTGCTCATTGACAAGTATTAAACGATTTATATGGATTGGATTGCATGAGTCTGATGTGTTGTTGAGCCAAACTTTGTTTCATATTTAAAAGAGATGTCATGTATGGTTGTTGAAGAAACTATTTTCTAATCGATAATGCATATAGGAATGAGATTTTTTAGCAGAGGTAGCCATGGTCAGGGTAACAGAGGAAGAGGAAATTGGAACTGGGGCTCTAGAAGGCCAAGGTTCTATATACATTTTGATGTAGACTCACAAGAGTTGGGCCAACTATTTCAAGCTAGATTTTTTAACTAGATTGGGCAAGGAGTGGTCCAACCTAGGCCAGAAAGGCCTCCCTTCCAAGCCCCACATGTCCCTGGTATCCCAATGCCCCCTCATGTCTCACTACAACTTGAAGTCCTTGAAAATGACGGATGGCAAGAGATTGTCCAACAACAGTTTCCCAACATCGTGGCTGGCCTAACTTGTCTCTACCTTCTCCTCCACCTGTTAATCAAATTGTCCAAGCTGCCCCTGTCCACTCACCAATACAATCTTCCCATGCAAGAAAAAGGTTACAAATTGAGGCCCACCATGCCCCTGACAAAGGAAAAGCCACTGCTTCCCCCTCCTCACCCTCAAATGACTCTGCCAAATCCATGTCCTCCCGAATGCATTTGAGAGATGATTTCTCTCAAGTGATCAGTGAGATTAGGCCTAAAGGATCCACATAGCCTAAGGAAAATTAAGAGAGATCAAAGGGTGACAACACAAACAAGGGAAAGATTGACTCCCAAAGTGGCAAATATGGTTTTTAAGTGTTTTTATTTATTCATTGTTGAGAAGAGTTGACTTCTAAAATTTTGGACAACACACTATTTTTTTGGATATATGGGTAATATATTTTTTGGATATGATTTATATTATCATTGATATAAATTGTCAAATTATGAGAAGTGATAATGGGAGCCACAAGGAGGGATGTGTTTGTTTGATTAACTAGTTGTGTTATGTTTGTTAAAGAACTAAAGGGAGTCACAAGGGGTCCCACCTACTAGTTATTAT
>ML796703.1:231154-241843 GCA_009831015.1 Picea engelmannii | reverse complement strand
TGTTTATGCTTCTCATGATTAAGTAAAAACTCATTAAGTTTTATGTGTTTGTAACTTGATCCTATTACCCAAGCACATACAAATTTCACTTGCAATTTTAAAGAGACTCAAGTCTTTTCATTTTTAGATCAAGTTGGTATCAGAGCATAGGTTTTTAAAGGTTTGATTGTTTGCAAGTGTTTGTTTTTTGATGCTTACAAGGTTGAAGCTCACAAGAGGATAAGGTTAACTTGTAGAGCTAAGTTCTCTACTTTCAAGAAGGAGAACTACACAATCACCTCAAGCTTCAAGGAGATATTCACCAAGTATGTCTCATGAGGAGAGCCATGAAACTCTTACTTCAGAGGATGAAACTTTTAGAAAATCTTTCTATGATATGACAGAAATGGTGAAAGTTTTATTTGAGGAAAGAAATGCAAGGTTGCAAGGTGAAAGCTCAAACCCTCCAAAGGGAAATTAAGATAGTGGTGATAGAACTCCAAAAGGAAATGGGGGAATGGTGATACTCCACCTCCTTCACCTCCATCTTCCACCTCTTCTACCATTTCACAACTGCCTCCAAATTCTCCAAAAGAACGTGGTAAAATTCATCTACAAACTCCTTTCCTTAAGCTTGATATTAAGTTTGAATTCGCTATGTACAGTGGAGAGGTAAATGCTGAGAAATTTGATAATTGGATTCGTCAGATTGAAGTGTATTGTAGGATAAAAAGAATCAAATATGTTGAAAATAAGATTCATCTTGCTTCTCTTAGATTGGAAAGTGAAACACTCATTTGGTGGGAAGCCAAAACTCAAAAGGACATGAAGAAACATGGTAAAGTTTTATCCTCTTGGAATGATTTTATTGTTGCACTTAAAAGACAATTTTATCCATTAGCATACATGTAGAAAAATATTATGGATTGGAAATACTTTAGACAAGCTAAGGGGAAAAGTGTGCAAAGCTACACTCAAGAATTTAGAAGAAGATCTTTGATTGTGGGTATAGATTTATCTTCTCAAGAAAATTTACTCAAATATATTGGAGGATTGCATAGCTACTTGAGGCACACAATACTTATGTTTAACCCTACAAGTCTAGATGAATTTTGTGTACATGCAACTCATTTGGAAGCACGAGGGAGGAATAAACCTCAAGAGGGCAGCAAGAAGCCTTTTGTTAAGGGAGACAATGGAAAGAGGAAATTCAAAGGAAATGGAAGAAAGAATGTTTACCTCAAGAAAGAGGGAGAGAAACTCTCATGTAAACATTGTTCAAAATATGGCCATGATGAAGACCATTGTTGAAAAATTTATCCTGAAAAGAGACCCAAAATTTTCAGCCATAAGGGGAAACCAAAGACTATTGCAACTACACAACATGATTTAGGTTTTGATTCGGGTGATGAAACAAATATTACAACCATGGGTTTTGAAGGTAAGGATTCTATTGCAAGTAATAGTTCTTCAAGTAGTAGTAGCCTCAATGAAACTCAACATGAAAAAGAAAGAATAGAGCTTTTCCACATACGGGTTATTTCAAAGCATACCACGATAGATACTTTTTTTTATACTGGATCACAAGAAAACCTCATATCTGAATACATTATCAAGAAATTAAAATTGGAAACTACTCCACGTCATAAACCATACCCTCTAGGGTGGATATGTGACAATGCCAAATTGCATGTGGCAATAAGGTGTAAACTTAGATTTGCCATCACTGCAAATTTTATAGCCGAGGTAGAGCTTGATGTTATTCCATAAGATATTTGTGGTATTGTGTTGGGAAGCCCATATTTATATGATAGGAGAGCCATCTTTCATCGTCATGAGAACAAGTATCATTTGTTTAAAAATGGAATTGAGTACATTGTTAGAGAACATACAAAGAAGCTGAATTTGTCACTTGTAAATGTTGGACAGATGAAGAGATTAGTCAATACTAGTAGGAATTTTGTCCTCTTGATGATCAAACCCAAAGACAATGTTGAAAAATAATCTTTCCAAGGTTGTGATGCAAAGTTGAAATCTGATTTATATGAGGTTGTTAACCAATATGATGAGATGTTTCAGGAACCAAAAGGATTGCCTCCAAAAAGGGGTATCCAACATGAGATGCAATTTCAGCAAGATTGTCCTCTTCCAAACATTGGTATGTACAGGATGTGAGTCATGGAGAATGTTGAAATTAAAAAAAAAAATCAAGAGTTGTTGGACAAAGGGGCCATCATGCCAAGCACATCACCATGTGGGTCACCAATTGTTTTAGTGACAAAGAAAGATGGTACATGGTGCATGTGTGTAGATTTCAAGGCCTTGAACAAGATTACAGTAAAGATTCATTATCCTCTTCCTAGAATTGATGATTTGCTTGATCAATTGAAAGATGCTAAGTGTTTTACTAAGTTGGATTTGAGAAGTGGATATCATCAGATTAGGATTGCTGAAGGAGACACTTGGAAGACAACTTTAAAAAAAAAGCAAGGTTTGTTTGAGTGAATGGTAATGCCAATTGGGCTTTGTAATGCTCCTGCTACATTCATGAGAGTCATGAATGTTGTTTTAAGGCATTGTCTTGATGATTGTGTGATTCTCTACTTGGGTGACATTTTGATATTTAGAAAATCTCGTGAAGAGCATGTTATGCATGCAAAGCAAGTTTTGGATGTCTTAAAGAAAGAAAATTTGTTTTTGAAGATGTCTAAATGTGAGTTTGGAAAGACCTCACTTATTTACTTGAGACATATTGTTGGAGGAGGAGAACTGAAAATTGATCCTTCCAATGTCAAAGTCATTTTGGATTGGCCCAAGCCCAACAATGTGACAGAGGTGAGAATCTTTTTGGGAGAAAACCAATATTGGAGAAATTTTATTGCTAACTTCTCGTCAATTGCAACTCCATTACATGTAGTGACAAGAATCAAGCAAGTTTTTCAATGGGGAGGCAAGCAACAAAAAAATTCTGATGCATTGAAGGATAAGATTAGTTCAATTCCAGTTCTTTCACTTCCTAATTTGAGACCCAAACATATGCAAGCAATTATGCAATGAGAGTAGTCTTGTTACAACATGGTAATCCCATTTGTTTTCATTCTGAAACTTTTAATGGTGTTGTGATTAACTATCCTACTTATGATAAGGAGTTGTATGCATTGGTACAAAGTGTGAAAAAATGGAAACATTGTTTTTTAGGAAAAGAAACTATCATTCACACAGATCATCAACCATTGCAATACTTACAATCACAAACAAAGCTACAACAAGCAAGACACTTCAGATGGATGGGTTTTCTACAACAATTCCACTTGGTTATAAGGTATAAGAAAGGCATTTATAACAAAGTTATTGATACACTTTCTAGGCTTATTGTCAGTGCTTCAATGATTCTTAAGCATAATTCTACCATGCATGAGAGATATGTTGAATAGTATGCTTTAGATGTTGATTTTAAAGAGGTTTATGCAACTTTGTTTCATTCTAACCAAGTTGAGGAATTGGATTACCATGTACATGATAATATTTTGTATCATCTTGGCAAGCCATGTATTCCACATGGTGAAAGAATCAACATCATAAAGGAAACTCATTCTTCTCTTATTGCTTGTCACTTTGGTGTAGGCAAGACGGTAGCTAATTTGCAAAGGTATTGCTATTGGCCTAAAATGAATGAAAGTGTTTCAAGATATGTAAGAGGATGTTCTTTATGTTCTACAAGAAAGCCTAGCAATAGAAAGTTGGGTTTGTATAATCCACTTCCGTTTACTTCTCATCCTTGGGAAAGCATTTCCATGGACTTTGTAGGAGGTCTACCTATGTCTAAAAATAATCGTGATTATCTTTATTTTGTGGTTGAGCATTTCAACAAAATGTGTATTTTGATGCCTTGTAAGAAACAGGTTACAACTGAACAAATGGTACAAATTTTCTTTCAGCATGTTTGGGTACATTTTGGGTTGCCCCAATCCATTATTTCTGATCAAGATTCTCAATTTGTTGGGAAATTTTGGTCAAGCTTATGGGAACTCATGGACACCAAGATGAAAAAGAGCACAACATTTCATCTAGAAACTGATGGTCAAACAAAAGCGGTGAATAGAACAATAGTACATATTCTTCGTGGTTATTGCATCAAGCATCCTAATCTTTTGGATGAGCACTTACACTACATTCAACATGCTTACAATCGGGCTAAGCACTCTTCGACTCAAACATCTCCATTTGAGGCATATTTTGGTTATTTTCAAAAATCTCCTTTAGATTTTATCTTTGGGAAAGATATTTCTATTGATGGTCAATATGAAATTGATAGAGCAATGAATTTCATTGAACAAATTCAGTTGGTGCATCAAATGGTACAAGAACAGTTGGAAAAGAGCCAAGACAAGACATGAAAGGCATCATGTTGATCACAGTTTCCAAGTTGGAGATGAAGTTTGTCTTTACATTAGAAAAGAGAGGCCTAAAGGAGAAGGTAAAAAAATGAAACCAATTAGATATGAACCTTTCAAGATTCTTGAAAACATTGGTAACAATGCCTTCCATTTGAATTTGTCTCATTATATGAAAATGTATGGAGTTGTCAATGTTGAGAATTTGAGATTGTATGAGCCTCCTTTGATTGATGATCAAGGAGAGCATGTTTAGATTCCTTCTATAGATGATTTCTCGCCAGAATATATTTCAGAACTGCATGAAGATACAATCCTTGATAGGAGGATGATAACTTCAAAATGAGGGAATGTGGAATACCTTCGAGTTGGTTTTAATGGCACACATCCAAGCAAGGCCAAATGGATTGAGGTTGGAAAGGTGAGGGAACTATACCCTCCTCTTTAGATTAATGAAAGTAGTCTTTTGGAGGTCCAAAAGCTTCCCAATGGGGAGGAGTGATCTAGGGGATCAAAATATGATCAAAAATCAAAGTGCTTGAAATTGCTTCAAAACGGACTCGTGTGTAGGCCTCGTCCTCATGATCCCAACACACCTTGAACGGGTTCAAATGGATGTCGTATGTGAGAGATATCACATTCTGTCTACTTTGTCAAACATACAAAATTTTGTTGACTATACAGTCCATACAATCATGACGTGGCAGGGCCATACTGCTGACGTGGCAAGGTTGTATTGTCGACGTGGTAGGTGACCGTACTGACACGTGGCAAGTGATGATGTGGTAGAGGGTGACATGGAAAGATGTGTTGGCATGGTACGTGGACTAATCCATATTTGACACGTGGCGATGTGATGAGGCAATGGTATGGTGCCATGTGGCACCCACCTCCCCCCCCCCCATGGTGTAAAAGGTTTTGTTGGCCTCCACAGGTTGTGAACCCACGACCTCCGAGTGTGGGAACGACTTAGCGCAGGTCGGGCTACCAGCCCGCCTGCCACATGTTCCTTACCCCATAACCTTTGAACTCATATTTAAATTTTATTAATGTTTAATTCGGATGCGGAAAGGGTCGAGGCTAAGCCCAAACCCTTAGATTCAACATTACCATATAACCATTGCTTTGGAACCGGGGGGTGCGGGGAAAACCAACGGTGCTAGCCCGTGGCCCAAACCACGTGATCATGCCATATGACCACCAGTGCATGAGAGTCTAATGGATAGCCAACTGGGTTCTATATTCAAGGCCGACGCGAGGCCACATGGGCCATGCAGTTGTAACCTCTTCTAGAAAAGGTGCTTATGCCTCCTAACGGTGCGATAGATTGCCACCTTTTGCAGGATGTGTGTGGGTGCTAGGTTTAGGCACGAGAAACGCCCATAAGCCAGGTTCAGTTCACACACGTGCGTTTTGGAGGAGCAAAGACAACAAATAATTGGGAAAACACGTCACATTCTTGCCTGGTTTTTCATGTCCATTGTTGGGCATTTTTCAGCACATGGCTTTTTCTCATGGTTTTTTATTTTCAGTTAAGGAATTAGGGTTTTTGACTAACCAAGGTCATTGGGTTAGGTTTTTGGATGCCACTAGATCCTATATGCATATTGTATTGTAAATAATGCATCATTATGAATGAATATAGAATATGTTAGTTTTCTCGGTTTGGGTTTCCAGGGAAAAAATCTCTGTGTAATGTGTGTATTTTCCATTATATCTTTTTCAATTCTTTTATTGAAAATCCGTTTGTAGTAAAATATTGTACAAGATTAAAATCTACATTTGGTATCAGAGCTTTGTTGGCTTCAGGGGGATGCCATTGTGGTCAAGGGTTTGGCTTGGGACTATGATAAGCCTTTTTACAGTGGGATATCTATGGTATTGATTTTTCAAGTGAAGAGAAATGGAGAGCATTTCCAAAATGGAGATCGAGAAGTTTAATGGGAAAAATTTTGAGCTATGTAAGCTCAAGATGGAAGCTCTAGTGGTGGACAAAGTTCATTGAATCGTGGTGGATCCAGGTACTGCACCTATAGGAACTTCAACAGATGACTGGAAAAAGTTGGATCAGAAGGCGAAGAGCACTATCCCACTGTGTCTCTCAGATTCAATATTACTAAATGTGTCAAAGGAATCTACAACCAAAGATTTATGGGATAAGTTTGGGAAGTTGTATCAGTCTAAGTCCCTAGTAAATAAATTATTCCTAAGAAAGAAGTTGTATAACCCGAGTATGAGAGATGGAGACTCAATGGCAGAGCATTTGAATGCCTTCAATACCATGGTAAGTCAGTTAGTATCTATTGAGATTAAAATTTCAAATGAAGATAAGTGTATCAATTTATTGTTCTCTTTACCAGACTCATGGGATAGTATGGTTGTGGCCATAGGTAGTAATACAACTTCCTTGAATTTGGATGAAGTGGCCTCATCCTTATTGTTGGGGGAGATGAGACAGAAGAACATGGAAGGACATAGCACAAATGCATTATTTGCAAGTGGACGCTCTCAGGAAAGAAATAGATCTAAGTCCTCAAGTGGGAGATCTAAGTCTAAGGGAAGATCTAAGTCTCCCTGAAAGTTTGTAAAGGTATGTTGGAGATGTGGAAAAGAAGGGCACTACAAGAAGCAATGTAGATCCAAAGTTAAGAAAAAGAGGGATCTGAAGAATCTCCTTCTACAGAAGAAAAGACCTCCAAGGAAGAAGGAGGGGATGTGTACTTGGCTTCTTCAAGCACACATGCAGATCACGAGGCATGGTTGGTTAACTCAAGTGCATCCTTTCATATGAATTCCCATAGGGAGTGGTTCTGTGAATATGAAAGGTATGATGGATGTAATGTTTTCCTAGGTGATGACTCGACAACCAGAATCATAGGTCAAGGAAAATTCAAGTTGAGGCTCATAGATGGAAGGATTAGAACACTACCTAGTTTTATGCACATCCCAAGATTGGCCAGGAATTTAATTTATGTAAGCATAATGGACGATGCAAGGGTAAAAATAATATTTGAAAAGGAAACTTACAAGATGGTTTGAGGAGAAATGGTACTATTGAAGGGAGTTCAGTTTGGAACTTTGTATAAGTTGCAAGGAATAACTATTAGGGATGGGTGTAATAGTTCCATTGTTCCTGATATTGAAGTTGAAGAAGAAAGAACTCATACAGTCTCTGGAGAAAAGGTTATGATGTGGCATCAAAGACTGGGGCATATCAGAGAGAAGGGTCTTCAACTACTACACGGTAAAGGTATGGTTGAAGGTATGTCTAACTACTCTTTGGATTTTGATTTCTGTGAACATTGTGTATATGGGAAGAAAAATTGGGAAGATTCCACTCTGGTGCAATAAGCACAAATGGAATTTTGCAGCTAGTTCACATTGATTTGTTTGGACCTGTGTCGGTTCCATCATTGAGAAAATTTATGTACTATGTCTCATTTATAGATGACTTCTCGAGGAATACTTGGATATATTTACTCAGGAAGAAATTTGAGGTCTTTGACAAGTTTAAGGAGTTTAAGGCTCTTGTTGAGAATAAAACAGAGAAAAGAATTAAGGCGATGAGGACAGATAATGGAAGAGAGTTCTGCGGGAATGAATTTGAATAATTTTGTAAGAAGTGTGGCATAGCAAGGCATAAGACTACTCCATATACATCTCAACAAAATTGAGTTGTAGAAAGGATGAACATGACATTGATGGAAAAAGCAAGGTGAGTGCTCAGTGGTGTTGGCTTAGGGAAAGAATTATGGGCAGAGGAAGTGGGTACTACATGTTACCTGGTCAACAGATCACCCTCATTAGTGTTGGATGACAAGACTCCACAAGAGGTATGGACTGATAATAAAACCTTCTCTCACACATCTCAAGGTATTTGGTTGTGAGATTTATGTTCATGTTCCAAGGGAAAACACGAGTAATCTAGATAAGAAGGATGAAAAGTGTATCTTTATTAAGTATAAATATGGTCTCAAAGGTTATAAGCTTTGGAACCCAGAAAGTAAGAAGGTTGTGTATATTCGAGATGTGGCATTTAGAGAAATGAAGGATTTTTTTTAATAGGAATTCCTACCAAGGAAGAACCAAATAAAATAGAGTTTGATTTAAAGGATGATGAATCAAACTCTATAGAAGAACATGAATCAAAAGAAGAAGATCCTCATACTCCAGTATTAAGGAGATTGGTTCGAGAAAGAAGGCTACCAGAAAGTATACTCCATCTGATTTACATTCAAATTTTGCTTTGTCTATTACTCATGATGATCCTAGAATTGTCACAGAGGCAGTGGATTCAGAAGATGGAAAGCTCTGGAAAAAGGACATGGATGAAGAAATCCCAGCCTTGGATAAGAATGAGGCTTGGGATCTAGTGGAGTTTCCAACTGGAAGAAATCCCATTGGAAACAAATGGGTATTTAAAAAGAAGTTGAATGTAGAAGGAAAAGTGGAGAAACATAAAGCTCGATTAGTAGCAAAGGGTTATTTCGAGGTTGATGGAATTGATTTTGGTGAGATTTTTTCTCATGTTGCCAAGTTAACTTCTATCAGATTTATGTTATCTATTGTTGTTGTATTTGATTTTGAAGTAGAACAAATTGATGTGAAGACAACATTCCTACATGGGGATCTGGAAGACAAAATCTATATGAAGCAGCCAGAAGGATTTGTTATGAAGGGAAAGAAGGACCTGGTATGCAAGCTGAGAAAAGTACGTGTATGGTTTAAAAAAATTACCAAGGATGTGGTATCAAAAATTTGATACTTATATGCTGGGACTTGGCTTCTCAAGAAGAAAATAGGATCACTGTGTGTATTTTAAATTAATTGATAATCATTTGATTTATTTGGTCTTGTATGTGGATGGCATGTTGCTGCTAGGAAACAACAAGGAGATTATCCACGATGTGAAAACTCAGTTGTCCTCTAAGTTTGACATGAAGGATACCGGTTCTTCAAATTTAATTTTGGGTATGGAAATTAAAAGAGATAAAAAAAAGAGGAAACTCTGGTTAAATCAGAGAAAATATGTTGAGACAATATTGCATAGGTTTAATATGCAGGAATGTAAGCCAGCCAATGATCAGGGGATCAAATTTTGCTCAAAATTTCAAAGTGTTCGGAATGAAACAAAATCAGTGTCATTGCGTCCATCTCGTCTTCCTGATTCCGGCGGTATATTTACTTTGTCAAACGGGCTCCGTATGGAGAAGATATCGCGTTCTGTTCGTCAGGTCAAACAGGCAAAAAATTTGGTGTTGACTGTACAGTCCGTACAGTCTGACGTGGCAGGACCATACAGACCATATGGATGACGTGGCAACATCTGGTTGGTTGAAAATTGTTGAATCCGGAAGTGACACGTGTCCGTTGGGTGGAAAATGGTATGAGGACACGTGGCCCAATCCGTGGACGCCACGTGTCACTTGTTGTTTGGTTTATGGTTGTTGTGTAAAACTATGGGAATCTGCGGGGTTCGACCCCTGGACCTCCCCCACTATGTAAAGCCTTCGCATAACCATCCGACCAATGCGCCCACACTATATGACTTAACATATAACCATTCGCAATGTTTATAAAGTTATATAATTGTATAAATGGGTGGGGGTCGGGCCGGGGCTTAGCCCCGACTCGTGGTCCTATTCATTGTAATGTGACCTATTGTTATATTGCGCACGGGTGTTAATACGACGGAGTTCGGTTTATGTTGTATGCCACGGTTATATGGTTTTCCATGTGACCATGTATGGAGCGCGGGGGGAGTTACACCATTGTAACCATATTAACCACCTTTTTCCATGCGCGCGGTCCTATGAGCCATATGCCCAGGTGCCTAGGTGGTTAGGGGATGGCGTGTCCTTAACCATTCTACAGTTTGCACCGTTGGCACGGTTGCGCCCGGTGCTGGGTTTTCACGCTTTATATTGCATGTGAGCCAGGTTCAATCAAGAGGGGTGCATTTTGTAGATGCAGAGACAACAAGCTTGAAGGGGGGACTTCCAGGAGGCCTAACTTCTTCGTTTTTCGACCGATTGAGGTGCCAAAAGAGCCCAGACAAGGGTTTTGAGACGCTCTGAAGCCATTGGAGCAGTCGGTTTGTCAGTTTGAGCATTGTAAGACATGTTTTTGAGCATTTTTGAGCAATTAATAATAATGATCCATTGGAAGCTAGACCAGGAGATGTAGCCCAAGAGAGGGGTGAACTCCTTTATCAATTGATGTGTTTATGTGCTTATGTTCATTGATTATGCTGCTTTCTATGTGTAATTTGCATGAGTAATCCTTTAAATCTATGTGTTGCAAACTGATCCATTTG
>ML796703.1:202400-226560 GCA_009831015.1 Picea engelmannii | reverse complement strand
GAATCCAAGCAAGGCCAAGTGGATTGAGGTTGGAAGGGTGAGGGAACTTTACCCTCATCTTCACATAGACTGAAATAGTCTTTTGGAGGTCCAAAAGCTTCCCAATGGGGAGGTGTGATCAGGGGATCAAATTTTGCTCAAAATTTCAAAGTGCTTAGAATGCGACGGAATCAGTTCCATTGCGTCTGTCTCGTCTTCCTGATTCCGGCAATATATTTACTTTGTCAAACGGGCTCCGTATGGAGAAGATGTCGCGTTCTGTTCGTCAGGTCAAACACGCAAAAATTTTGGTGCTGACTGTGCAATCCGTACAGTCTGACGTGGTAGGATCGTACAGAACGTACGGATGACATGGAAACATCTGGTTGGTTGACAGTTGTCGAATCCGGAAGTGACACATGTCCGTTGGGTGGCAAATGGTATGAGGAAACGTGGCCCAATCCGTGGGCGCCACGTGTCACTCGTTGTTTGGTTTATGGTTGTTGTGTAAAACTATGGGAGTCTGCGGGGTTCGACCCCCAGACCTCCCCCACTATGTAACGCCTTCGCATAACCATCTGACCAATGCGCCCACACTATATGACTTAACATATAACCATTCGCAATGTTTATAAAGTTATATAATTGTATAAATGGGTGGGGGTCGGGCCGGGGCTTAGCCCCGACCCGTGGTCCTATTCATTGTAATGTGACCTATTGTTATATTGTGTGCGGGTGTTAATACGACGGAGTTCGATTTATGTTGTATGCCACGGTTATATGGTTTTCCATGTGACCATGTATGGAGCGCGGGGGGAGTTACACCGTTGTAACCATATTAACCACCTTTTGCCATGCGCGCGGTCCTATGAGCCATATGCCCAGGTGCCTAGGCGGTTAGGGGCTGGCGCGCCCTTAACCATTCTATGGTTTGTACCATTGGCGTGGTTGGGCCCGGTGCTGGGTTTTCACGCTTTATATTGTGTGTGAACCAGGTTCAATCAAGAGGGGTGTGTTTTGTAGATGCAGAGACAGCAAGCTTGAAGGGGGGACTTCCAGGATGCCTAACTTCTTCATTTTTCGACCGATTGAGGTGTCGAAAGAGCCCAGTCAGGGGTTTTGAGACGCTCTGAAGCCATTGGAGCAATCGGTTTGTCAGTTTGAGCATTGTAAGACATGTTTTTTTATCACTTTTGAGAAATTAATAATAATGATCCATTGGAAGCTGGACCAGGAGATGTAGCCCAAGAGAGGGGTGAACTCCTTTATCAATTGCTATGTTTATGTGCTTATGTTCATTGATTATGTTGTTGTATATGTGTAATTTGCATGAGTAATCCTTTAAATCTATGTGTTGCAAACTGATCCATTTTCTTTAAACACATAACATTTACATTGCAAATAATTTCAAGTATTTCAAGTCTTCTTCAATTTTAGATTAATCAAGGTCCTTATTCCTTTGGTGTAAATTTATTTGTGGATCAGTGTCCCAAGACACAAGAAGAGGAGGAGGACATGTCTCGTGTTCCATATGCGAGTGCAGTTGAAAATTTGATGTATGCAATGGTCTATACTAGACCGAACATTGCACATGTTGTTGGAGTTTTGAGGAGGTATATGTGAAAATCAGGGAAGAAGCATTGGACATCAATAAAAAGGGTTTTCAGGTATTTGTGTGGAACTACTAGATATGGATTGTGCTACCAAGGAAGAACATGATTGGACAGAGTGTTGGATATACATGGATTTGTGGATGCATACTGGGATGGAGATCTACAAGCGGGTACATGTTTAACCTGTTTGGAGGAGCAATCAATTGGATGAGCAAAAGACAGACTATAGTGGCACTTTCAACTACATAAGTTGTATACATGGAAGCCACTCATGCAAGTAAGGAAGCAGTATGGCTACAAAGATTGTGTTCAAGTATTGGGTTGGTACAACAAGCTGTAAGGATCGATTGTGACAATCAGAGTGCAATATTTTTGGTGAAGAACTCGGATTATAATTCAAAGACAAAGCATATTGATATTCAATATCACTTTGTGAGAGACATGAATGAAGAAAATAAAGTGTTGTTGATGAAGGTGGACACTTTGAAGAATGTTGCAAATTCATTAACAAAATATGTGAGCACTGAGAAGTTCTCTTGGTGTAGAGGATCCATGGGCATTGTTGCCCTGGATTGTTGACTATGCAACCCTATAACCCCATGTTTGCAAACAAAACAACAAATGGGAGAATGTTGGGTATGTGTTATATTCATCGCATGACTAGCTCTAGTGTCTGCTACATTGCATCGAGTGCCCCTAAGATTTTTTTTACCTCAGGAAACATGTTGCATTTTTGACTTGTTTTTCATGTCGCCTCAATTTCTGTGTCCATTGTTGGGTGGTTTTTTGGCACATGATTTTCGTCGATGGTTTTCTATTTTGGGTTAAGGAATTAGGGTTGTTGAATAATCTAGGTCATTGGGTTAGGTTTTTGGATGTCGTTGGCTCCTATATGTATATTGTATTGTAAACAATGTATTAGTATGAATGCATATAGAATATGTTGGTTTTCTCGGTTTGGGTTTCCAGGGGAAAAATATTTGTGCAATGTGTGTATTTTCCATTGTACCTTTTATGTTCTTTTATTGAAAATCTGTTTGCAGTAAAATATTTTACAAGGTTAAAATCTACACTCTAGAATCAGATTGCGGCACAAGAGCAGTCTATGGAAAGATCTTGAACCATAGAACATAGTCAGGGAGCTAAATTAAAATTATGGGCACATAAAAAATGCATAGGAGAGCATAGAAGGTACCTGTAGCATTCAAGGCCAAAAATATTAATTGACCTAAAACTTCAACAGGTTGTATATAGCAACTTGGAGATCACATGAAGGTGAAAATTGGATAGAGTGTCCAGATTATGCTAGTGAAGAAACCCAGTTGAGATCTTGTCAAATTGCTAAGGAATATATGCAAATATGCATAGGCATTGCTCATGGATAAAAGGTGAATAGGAAGAGTTTTTGGGTAATAAATGACCATAACTTTTTGCTCAAAACTCAGAATTGAGCAAGAAAGTAGTCATTGGAAAGGTATTGGTTAGAGAAATTCATGTAATCACCTAGAATTGGGATATGGGTTAAAAAATTTATAGGAATTCAGAAGAAAATTTCGGGTAACCATGAAGGGGAAAAATTGTGCATATGTTACCAAAATTGTATATTGTGGTTGTATGCTTGCTTTAACCATAATTGTTTGAATTGTTATCTTTTATAATAAATATGTTGCAAGCAAAGATTAAGGTTGATGATAAATCATAGAAAATTGTCTTTAGAAAAGTGCCATCTTCAGGTTTGAGTAACAAGGAAGGGTCAGTTCTTCAAAATGTGGAATTGATTGCTTGAGGAAGCTACCAACTGAAGATGTCTATACTCAGTGAGTAATATAGAAAAATTTCAATGGAACTATGATTTGGAAAAGGTTTGAAGATGAAAAATATGCATCCTATTTGGAAATGTTGAGTAAGAAAGAGATCATCCATGTTTCATGTTTCATGATAAAGTAAGATTAATGGATATGCATGAAGTTGATACCATGGAAGTGTGGGGAGATGGTTTTCATAACAGGTGAGAGGGTTGAAATTTGGTTAAATATAAGCACAGGTACTCAAGGCCAGAGTGCTATGACAATAATATTTCATAAGATGATCAAAGATCGAGACTGAAGAATGTTAAGTTATGAATCTAGGTGCAGCCATAAAGTCTTGGGAATCTACAATAGAAAATCCACTCATGTTAACCAAAGTGCTCAATGGGATCTGGACATAAGAATAAATAATGTAGTGAATGAAATAGTGAAAGTCCATGCACTCCAAAAGAATCCAATGTACAAATAAGGAAGTACATTAGGGGCATAACATTTCAAAAAAAAAGATTGATATGTCAAGATGTTAGTCTTTTAATAAAGGAAGGTTGAGTATAATCTTGGATATAAGGATAACATCTCCAAGCAACAATCACATAGTTTGGGGGTAGTATTTCCATCATGGTTATCAAAGTAGCACAATGGAAGCATGGTATGAAGATCGTCACTTCAAGGGTAAATAAATTAAGGTGAATATAAGTAAAGAGTGTCGATAGATGCATAAATCAATATATTGTGTGCATATTGGATCTAGAATGGTGAAATCAAACTCCTAGTAGAGGAATTACTCAAAGCTAAGTGCATTAGAGACTAGATGAAGTTCATGAGTAATTTAAGATAGTGGAAAGGTACCATTAGATGGATACCAAGTAATACAAAGTCTTCTGCAACATTTGAGGTACTGTGAAAACAATGAAAAGGAATGTTGAGTGCATTGACAGGGTACATTGGGATGTCAATCCAAAAGGATTCAAACATGGAGACAAATTTTCTGAAAAGAAACCAATAAGAAACCATGAAGAAGAAAAGTGATTATGTGATTGGTATCGAATGAAAAATAAATAAAATTTGAGGAGAAACCATCTCAATCGGAAAAAGAAACATTTGGGTAACATTACAACATGTTGGAGAATTGACTATGTAGGTCATGTTTGAGGTTGGATGGCTAAGAAAAGAGAAGACAAGGGTGCAAAAAACTACAAGGGATAATATGTTCAATTAAGAAAAGGTTGAACCAGTTTGGTCCAGAAGAGTAAATAGAAGTTGAAGATATAAATCCAATATGAGAGCATGGATGAAAATGTAATTTGGTCACGCATGTGTTGGTCAGATGGATCCAAGAAATAATTAAGGCTAAAGTTCATATCAACATATTATATGGCTGAAAATATAAAACTAATCAAGAATAGTTTAGATGGAAAAGTGCTCAGTAAGAGAGCAAAAGGATACATGAATCCATGAAGAATTGAGTTCTTCTAGGAACAACAAAGAAAAGCGGCACAGGAAGAAAGAGGTCGTTGCAATTATTGTAGCAACAATTATGTTATGGCTTGTTGGACAACCATACATAGTACAGGAAAATGGAATGCATATGCATTCATGAGCATGTTAGTGATGCAATATTAGTGCATATAGATATGTTATAATAAATGTAGATTTGTTATATATGTGATTAAGAAGTTGCTAATGATGGTTGTTGTGCCATGAAAGAGATAATTATTACATGGATGCAAGTGTTGCTGATAAAGTTGTTTCATATAGAAGGAAGCAAAAGAAAGCTGAAGTGTGGATTATAAGGCTTATAACATAGGCATGGTAGCTTCTATTGTTATCATCTAGCCATGTAGCATTAAATTTATTTAATGGAAGCTATGTAGGTATGAGTTTTATGTAATTTTATTGCATAATTGCTAAAGGAAATTTTGGTAAGAATTTCCTCAACTAAAATTTATTTTATCACATTATTGTATTATTTGAATGCATTAATGGGAAAAATATACCACTAGGTGTGGTAAAGGTTGGAGGCTTGTAATAATTATAAAATCTTCTTAGCTTTTGAGTGCATACAAAGACATAGTGGAATGTCATGTAAATTGGTTATGAGCTAATAACCAAAGCAATAAAGGGTATGAACTTGTTATAGGAATGGATGCCAGAAAAGATAGTCATGTATGACACCATGACATGGTTGGTTATGGAAACGCTATGTACCACCCAAATGTCCAATTCACTTCCTACTTCTAAATAATGTTTAGACTACAACCTTTTTGCTAACATTATTGAACACCACATAATTATATTCTTGGTGTAGTGTTTGGGTCGAAAAGGAAGGCATCCAAATAGTTGAGCAACCAATAGGAAGTGTATGGAGAATGTGTCAAGGCATTGGACAACCTTTCCAATTTACCAATGGTGAGATGCATGACTTAGATATCGTGCATTCTGAAATAGATATGCATTGAAAGTTGCACTCATGCATAGTAAGTGGTAGAGTTTCACTTATGCATGATCGAATTGTTATTGTTGAACGTATTTTTATGAATGGATGCATATATGTTATTTAATGGAAATGATTATGCTAACAACTGAAAATTTACAATCATTACTAACTCATGGAGTCGAAGAAATTTCAGGGGCTATTAGATATTGCAACATGAAAGTTGCAAGTCAAGTAGCCACATGAGCAGTAACTATAATAATTTTTTGTTCAAGAAATAGAGTAATAATGGTTATAAAAGGAAAGGAATAATTGGTGAACATGCAGATGCAGAAAATCATAATTTCATTCCATTTAATAAGCTATTTAATAGTTGTGATTGAATTGTTAAGTGTAGACAATTCTAAGATCACTTTGTAAGCTTCTATACATATTGCAATGCAAATCTATTGTACAGGAAATACTAATCATCTGTTGGTTGAATGCAAGATGGAAATATGGTTGGGAAAAGTGGTCTACCATATGGTATTGATGAAAATCCATAAGGGAGACTACTTCTTACTATTGCAACCACCAAGAAAATTATGAGATGGAATCTCATTCTTTAAGAAAATTTGAATTCCCTTATGAAATTAATTTGAATTTCTCAATGATGATTTTAAAATATTCTCTCATAGTGATTGTATGTGTGTGATACAGATGAGATAATACGTATTCAATTTAGAATGCTTGGGAAGAACAACTATTGTTGGAGACACTATAGCCTATACGTGTAGAACCTTGGTGGGGTTTTGGTAATGAGTTAGCGCTCTCCTTGTGTGTGAAATCCTTGGAAAGATGGATCGTTGAGGGACTGTGTAGCAGTGAAGCAATACCTGAGACTGGAAGGGTGAGTGCAACAAGGAAGAGGCAACTCAATGATGCTTATGACATGGTAGTTATAATCACAAGGGTGTGTCAAATGGAACAATGAGTTGAATTCTTTCCTGGAGTAGCTCTATGGAATATAGAAAATGGATTTCAATTGCAATATGAATACATGAATTGGTGCTTGAAAGTAGAGCAACAAGTGGATAACAAGCTTCATTATCAAAGGCATGGGGATTTTTGAAGCATTTTGAAGTTACATGTATACAATTCACTGAGGACAATGCATAAATAAGGGGAAGGGGAATGTAATACCACTAGGCCAAACCCCAATTGTACATATAAATGTAAATGAAAACATAGGTTGGTGAGTCATTGGCACTTGGTTTTGGTGTTTTTCACACCTGGGTAAACAGAGATTTGTTATCAAGATAGGGGCACACAAGTCATAGTGTTGTGCACACCTGGGTAAGTGCATTGCAATGACCTGGAAGTGCGCAGAGTTGAGTTTTATACAATGCATAAACAAGGGGAAGGGGAATGTAATAACCCCAGGCCATATAAATGTAAATGAACACATAGGCTGGTGAGTCACTGGTACCAATTGTAAATGTAAATATGCATATAGGTTGGTGAGTTGTTGGCACCTGGTTTTGGTGTTGTGCACACCTAGGTAAGTGCACAGAGATTTGTTATCAAGACAAGGGTGCACAAGTCATAGTGTTGTGCACACCTAGGTAAGTGTGTTTTAATGACCTGTAAGTGTGTAGAGTCGAGTTGTGTTTGTGTGTGTGTGTGTATTGAGGTCAAGGAACCTATGTGGTTATTAGGCTGCAGAGTCAGATGCTAAAATGGTCAGTGAGCCATCATTCTAATATGTAATCACATGCAAATATTAATGAAAACAAATCACTGCTACAGATCAACCATGTAAAAGAGTATGGGGGGATAAACTCCACTAGGTAGGGAAAAGGAGCTAAGTAAGGGGGGCTTAAGCCCAAAGAAATATTATATTAATATTCCTTAAAGTATAAAGTATGGATGTGAATATATCCTAAGCTTCTAAAGTGGGGGGAAAGGGAGTTCATTGAGTGCCATGTGTCATAAAAGGCACATGCATATATAAGAGAGAGACTTGGTGTATTTGGGGGGGATTTATCATTCATTCATGTTTCTTACCATCCACTCATAGATGCTACCATTCATACCTATACCTGGTTTTGTTGAAAGTTGAAGAGGTGGGTTGTCAAGCCCATGGTCAAAGAAGAAGGTTGTCAGGCCTATGAGTATTTTCTATGGGTGACAAACTACTCGAAATTGTTCTCAGGTGCGTTGGGAAATAGTTATAGGGATCAAAGACTTCATGTATGACCTGTTGTTAAAGCCCCAGAAGGGAAGTGGGACAACTGAGGTACTGTTGAGCAGAGAAGGGGCACACTTTTTGGGGTGGGACATGCATGTGGGGAATGGGAGACGGTAGGATAGTTGTGGCAGTTGGGCACCTTGGACTAAGCAATTCTGTAGATTATCGGACCCTAGACTAGCTTAGGATTTCTTATTCCCTGGTAGAGTTTAGCCCCAGCTCGAGGGTGACCCACTCCTAATATTTGAGAAATGTGGTCTATGGTTGGGAGGAACATGGAAGGTCTGCATGCAGTTGGTGTTTATTTCATGAGATAAGTGTCTTTCATGTGCTTATTTTATTTACTGTGTGTATAATTATGTGTTTTTTGCTATGGAATCTATGTGATAATGGTGTTTATAAATTATTATTGTTATTCTACTCAAATCTATTCATATGTAGAACATTTCAGTAATTTAATTGTGTGTTAATTCAGGTGTTGTGTTAATATTTATGCATTTGTTTTTATGGGTTTTTCCTGTGTATGTTGCATGCATATTTTTGTTATTGTTTTGTATGAATTTGTGCATTTGCAGATTATTTTTATAATTTAAATTAGTATCAGAGTCGAAATTTTAAGTGGAATAGCCCAACAAGTGGTTGGGAATTCTACAATGTGGTATCAGAGCAATTTTGTTGAGTTGTTGGTAATGGGGACATTACATTCAAGGTTCTTGAAAACTTACCATAGGATCAAGAAGGATTTTTTATAGGAAGATCTTAAAAATGATGTTCAAATGTTTGTGGTTGAATGTGCACTTTGGCAATGGAATAAGGGAGAGACAATCAATATGTTAGGTTTCCTACAACCATTAGCTATACCAAGTCAATGTTGGGAAGAAGTTTCAATGGATTTTATTACAGATTTACCCACATCTGAAGGAAATATTTCCATCATGGTAGCAGTGGATCGATTGACAAAGTATGCCCATTTTTCCTCTCTTTCTCATCCTTTAAAGCAAGTATAGTAACCACAACTTTTATGGAAACAATTCAAAATCTACGTGGAGTCCTCAAGATTAATGCAAGTGACAGAGATCCAATTTTCACTGGAAATTTTTGGACATAATTATTTTATTATTTGGGTACTCTATTAGCTCACAACTCATCTTACCATCCTCAATTCGATGGGAAAACTGATATTGTGAATAAATGTCTAGAAGGATATATTCATTGCTTTGCATATGATAAATAAACACAATGGGTCAAGTGGTTTCCCTTAGCAGAATGGTGGTAACACAAATCTTCCCATACTTCATAAAAAAAATGTCCCCATTTCTGGCACTTTATGGATATCATTATCCATCCATCACATCGCCCTTGAAAGGGACTGCAAAGGTTCAAGTAGTGGAGGACCACATAGGGCACCAACAATAGGTTCTCAAAATATTGAAGGACAACTTGGTTATGGCACAAAATACGATGAAATAACAAGCAGATCAACATCACAGTGAAAGGGAATTTGAAGTGGGGGATTGGGTATTTTTTATGCTACAACCATATAAACAGATGTCCCTCAAGCAACAAAATAAGGACAATAAATTAGAACCCAAATATTATGGCCCCTATAAGGTTCCACAAAGGATTGTAAGCATGGATTACAAATTGGAGTTTCCTCCATCTTCAAGTGTACATCCAGAATTCCATGTTTCTTGCTTAAAGAAGGTAATCGGTGATAATATACCAATCCAAACTATTCTACCAGATATTAATGAAGAAGGAAAAATCATACTAGAACTAGAAGCAATCCTTGAAACAAGGATTAAGCAGCTGTGAAATCGAGCAATTACCGAGTACCTCGTCAAATGGAAGAACCTACCAGTGGAAGAGGCGACATGGGAAGATGAATTCCTCATGCAAAAACACTCGCAGTTATTCAAGTATTGATAAAAAAACACTTGTTTGAAGGGGATGAGCATGTTAATCCCTAAACAAATCCCTGTGTTAAGGATAAAACCCCTTATTAAGCCCTACATATTGAATTGTTACATTTCTAGTGTTATATTTGTAGGTCGACTAGAACCCTTCATTGTACCCTTTCATTATAATTGTACCCTTTGTCTCTTATATATATATATACACACCAAGGAGACCTAGTCTTAGGATCATATTATCTCATTGTGTACATTGAATATATTGTAAAACGAGGCTTTCCCCTTAAAGTGGATTGTTCTTCATTGATTTTGTATCATTCTTAAGAGGTTTGGTTCATAACATGATCATATCCTTTTTTTTGTTAGTGTCAAGGAAAAATCACTATTTTACCAAATATTAATGAAGAATGAAAAATCAAACTAGAACTAGAAACAATCCTTGAAACAAGGATTAAGCAGTCGTGAAATCGATCAATTACTGAGTACCTCGTTAAATGGAAGAACCTACCAGTGGAAGAGGCAACATGGGAAGATGAATTATTCATGCAAAAACACTCGCAGTTAGTCAAGTGTTAATGACAACACTTGTTTGAAGGGGAGGGGCATGCTAATCCCTAAACAAAGCCTCATGTTAAGGATACAACCCCTTATTAAGCCCTACATATTGAATTGTTACATTTCTAGTGTTATATTAGTAGGTTAACTAGAACCCTTCATTGTACCCTTTCATTATAAGTGTACCCTTTGTCTCTTATATACATACCCAGGAGACCTAGTCTTAGGATCATCTTATCTCATCATGTACATTGAATATATTGTAAAACAAGGATTCCCCCTTAAAGTGGATTGTTATTCATTGATTTTTTATCATTTTTTATTGTTAGTGTCAATAATTTTTGTTGTTAATACTGTTGATTTTTCTATACGAGATAATATGAGATGATATATGATCGATATATTATTACAATGATGAGTGCTCCATATATAGAGAACATATGGTGACCATCCATGAAAGGATGCATCCCTTGGATAATAAATAACTACTTATTTATTATATATATTTATACCTTGTATTATAAATATCATGTGATATATATATATATATATATATATATATATGGAAGAATGTCTTCCCGATGTTGTCCAAACATAAACACTCCCTCTCAACGAGGGAGAGATTCTTCATCATGCCAATCTTGTCTATGAAGTATACAAACATTGTCCTAGACATGTGACACTTGTCAGTTAGTATTGGGAGATGTCTTTCTCCCACCTGAACCGAGGGGCCCCTTATGTGGCTCTCTGATCAGAAAAGATCTTTTATATGACAATGGTTGAGTTATTAAGCATGTGTTAATTAACCAACTAGGAAGTTGAATGAAAGAGAAATAATTATAGAAGAAACATCACAGCTATATGCACATATACAGATTTGAAATAAAGTAAGAAAAACAACAAACCATAGAACACCAAAATGATAACCGAGTTTGGCAATCTCGCCTACGTCTTCGAGCCTTTGTCTCAGTGGGTGAGGCTTTCTTATTTATGTTCAAAGCGTTAAAAGTACATCACAGCAGTTCCAAAAGGTTACACAATTGATCTAGTCTTGTTCTACCATATCTCAAGAGCCCAACAAAAGAAACGACACTCTAATCAGATGACCGAAGCTCCCAGAAATGGACCGCAAAGGTGCACTCCTCAATAGCTTCCATGCATAAAAATGGATTCGGCTTGGAAAATCTACAGCATAAAACTGCTCTGAATTTCCTCTCATGGCTTCAAGAAGCCCTAGTTTATATAGATATGAAGTTGGTAACCATCTCCCAACTTCTCCCCAAGATCTGGCCTAACAAAGGGCCCAATATCCCCCCAAAAAAGACCAAAATCCCTCAAATATGTTGAAAATCCATTAAAAATTATTTATATTAAAGTTTTAAACCCACTTGGGCAAATAGATTGGGCGCAACCCCCTTTTCCTCGGCTCTTGGGCATATGGGTGCACACCATGTGTTTAGGGGATAATTTGCTAGTGCGCTTGCCCCCGACGGTTTTGGCACCTGGTCATGTGACATGCCATATGGCTTAGTTAATAACACTCCACATGCAAATGGGTTAAGCCCTCCAACGATATAGCCCTTGGACTAGCGCCCTGGTTGGCAGGCAAGCCTGACCGACCGGGTGCTAACTGTTTACCCATGTGCCAAGTGTATGGTGTAGGCCCGAGTCATGTGGAGCGACGATGTGACCGGAAACCAAGGGGACTGGCACATATCCAAAACCACGCACAAGGTATGGACTATAGTTTCGTGCTTCGGTCATATGGAGATGCAACGTCGGGGGTTGGGGCCTAGCCCCAGCCCTTTTATCCACCATTTCAAACATCATGCAGACATAAATAGAAGTGGAGCCAATAAGGGTTAAGAAACACCTGGTAGGTGGGCTAGTATCCCGGCCTACGCCTAATACGTTTCCCCACGTCGAAGGTCACGCTGTCGATTCCCCTTGACTCCAAAACTTTTTCAATCAACTACCAATAAAAGGGTGCCACATGGCAGCCCAAGTCTGGGCCACGTGACACCTCACCATTCGCTGAATACAAAGCCACGTGCCAAACGTCGATTGGTCCACACATCTGCCCAGTTAGCACATCTGCCAAGTCATTGTCTGCCACGTGTCATACGTACACCATATGTGTGTGCCACATGTTACCCTTGTAGTGGTGACATGTGTCACTCCCGGATTAGTCCACCTGTACCTGCCTGACACTTTATCCATCCATACGCCCAGTTAGCCTGCCACATCATCACCAACTATGCCTGCCACATCATCACCAACTGTGCCTGCCACATCGGTTGTACGGTTGTACGACCTATAGAGTCAGCAGCCACGTGACATTGTACGAACTGTACAGTCATCATTTTTTGCATGTTTGGACAAATGAACATATCACGATATCCGGAGCATATGAATTTCATTTGAGCATGTTCAAGTTGCATTGGGTTCATATCAACGAGGCCTACACACACTTATGTTTTGAATCCATTCTGAGAACTTTGATTTTTAGGCCTTTGTAAGCCCCATCAATCTCCTGGATCCAATTTTGGATCACACCTCCCCACTAAATACCTTTTGGTCCCCAAAAGGGTACTGACTAGTCATCAAGATCGGGATAGGCCACCTGACTTGTTCTCTATCTTTGAACTTTGTCCTGTGCACTTGTCTCATCAAGATCAATTGTAACACAATCAAGATAACTGACAACATATTTTTATCCATTTGTACCCTGTCACATCTTACTGAAGCCACTATCATCCATGTAGACAACATTACTAATGATAGCATCAAAAATATGACTGCAAATGAGTTGATATGTTTATAATACTTGCACGACATTAGCTTGTCATGAAGCAAACTGTGATTGATTTTATATTCTACAATCATCTCATGTTCTTGCTTAAGATCGATTACTTGATTTGAAACAATTATAGGTGTGTTTCTAACATGATCCGCCTTTCTTAATTTTTCCATAGTTTGAAGAGTTTTATTTTCCTTTACATGATGAGAATGAACCACATATTCTTGACCTGCTTTGGTTAAATGATATTAATTTTTTTCCATGTAGAAGATTGCTTTACGATCAAACAAGTATGGACTGCCTAAGACCATTCCACATTCACTTAGTGGCACCACATCACAGATTACCTCATCCACAAACTTAGATTAAATTGCAAATTTTAATGTGCACTGCTTGGTTATGTGCATTTGATGATTGTTGCTTATCCAATTAAGTGTGTAGGGCTTATGATGCATCTGTGTTTTTAATCCCAATTGATTAACCAATTACTCTTAAATTAATTCAGATTGAGATCCACTATCTATCAATGTGTTGACCTTAGTGTGCCTCATGATGACCCTTATGTGAAACAAGTCACTTCTACAATCAAATCCTTCACCAATTTTACCTGTCATACCAACCAATGAGACCTTAGATTCATCATCTGAATCCGATCCCAAGTATGTGGGTCGTGTTTTCGCTTCAACTGTTTTCCTCCCTTTCTTTTCCTTGAACCATTTCGATCTCTTCTCGGGATGAAATTGCCAACAACAGTCCTCATCATGCTCTGCAATGCTTGCAAGAGAGCTTCTCTTCCTTTCGAATGATAACGGAGTTCGGCAATCTCACCTACGTCTCCAGGCCTTTGTCTCAGTGGGTAAGGGTTTATTATTTCTATTCAAATATTTAAACTTACATCACAGTAGTGTCAAAAGGTTATAAAATTGATCTTGTCTTGTTCTACTAGATCTCAAGAACACAACAAAAGAAACGACACTCAAATCGGATGACCGGAGCTCCCAGAAATGGCCCACAAAGGTGCGCTCCTCAATAGCTTCCCTGCATAAAAATGGCTTTGGCTTGGAAAGTATTCAGCATAAACCTGCTATGAATGTCCTCTTATGGCTTCAAGGATCCCTGGTTTATATAGATCTGAAGTTGGTAACCATCTCCCAACTTCTCCCCAAGATCTGGCCTAAAAAAGGGCCCAATATCCCCCCCAAAAAGACCAAAATCCCTCAAATCCATTGAAAATCCATTTAAAAATATTTATATTAAAGTTTCAAACCCACTTGGGTAAATAAATTGGGTGCAGCCCCCTTTTTCTCGGCTCCTAGGCATACAGGCGCACACCATGTGTTTAGGGCTAATTTGGTAGTGTGTTCGCCCCCGACGGTTTTGGCACCTGGTCGTGTGACATGCCATATGGCCTGGTTAATAAAACTCCACACACAAATGGGTTAAGCCCTCCAACGATATATCCCTTGGACTAGCGCCTTGGTTGGCAGGAAGACCGACCGAACGGGTGCTAACCATTTACCCGCATGCCAAGTGTATGGTGTAGGCCCAAGTCATGTGGAGCGACGATGTGACCGAAAACCGGGGGGGTTGGCGCATATACAAAATAGTGCACAAGGTCTGGACTATAGTTCCATGCTTTGGTTGTATGGATACATAGCGTCGAGGGTTGGGGCCTAGCCGCAACCATTTTATCCACCATTTCAAACATCGTGCAAACATAAATAGAAGTGGAGTTGATAAGGGTTAAGAAACACTCGGTAGGCGGGCTGGTAGCCCGACCTACGCCCAAGACGTTTCCCCATGATAAAGGTCATGCGATCGATTCCCCTTGACTCCAAAGTTTTTTCAAAGAACTACCAAGAAAAGGGTGCCACATGGCAGCCAAAGTCTGGGCCACGTGGCACCTCACCATTCGTCGAATACAAATCCATGTTTCAAATGTCGATTGGTCCACACATCTTCCCCATTATCACATCTGCCCAGTCACTGTCTCTCACATGTTGTATGTACTCCGTACGGGTGTGCCATGTGTCACCCTTGCAGAGGTGACATGTGTCACTCCTATATTGGTCCACTTGTACCTTCCCAACACGTCATCCATCCATATGCCCAGTTATCCTACCACGTCAATTGTACGGACCCTGCCATGTCATCGCCAATTGTGTCTTCCATGTCTGTTGTATGGTCGTATGACCTATACAGTCAGCTGCCATGTGGCATTGTACAGACTGTACAATCATCATTTTTTTCCTGTTTGGCCAAATGAGCATATGATGTTCGTTTGAAACCGTTCAAGTTGCATTGGGTTCGTATCGACGAGGCCTACACACACTACGTTTTGAAGCCATTCCAAGAACTTTGATTTTTAGGCCTTTCTAAGCCCCATCAAGCTCCTGGATCCAATTTTGGATCACACCTCCCCACTAAAGACCTTTTGGTCCCCAAAGGTTACTGACCAGTCATCAAGCTCGGGATAGGCCACCCGACTTGTTCTCTGTCTTTGAACTCTGTCCTGTGCACTTGTCTCATCAAGATCAACTGTAACACAATCATGATAACTGACAACATATTTTTATCCATTTGTACCCTGTCACATCTTACTGAAGCCACTATCATCCATGTAGAGAACATTACTAATGATAGCATAAAAAATATGACTGCAAATTAGATGATATGTTTATAATACTTGCACAACATTAGCTTGTCTTGAAGCAGTCTGTGATTGATTTTCCATTCTACAATCATCTTATGTTCTTGCTTAATATTGATTACTTGATTTGAAACAATTATAGGTGTGTTGCTTGCATGAGCCACCTTTATTAATTGTTCCATAGTTTGAAGAGTTTTCTTTTCCTTTACATGATGAGCATGAACCACATATTCTTGACCTGCTTTGGTTAAATGATATTGATTCTTTTCCCTGTAGAAGATTTATTTATGATCAAACAAGAATGGATTGCCTAAGACCATTCCACATTCACTTAGTGGCACCACATCACATATTACCTCGTCCACAAACTTAGATTAAATTGCAAATTTTATTGTGCATTGCTTGGTTATGTGCATTTGATGATTGTTGCTTATCCAGTTAAGTGTGTAGGGCTTATGATGCATCTGCGTTTTTAATCCCAATTGCTTAACCAATTCCTTTGAAATTAAGTTAGATTGAGATCCACTATCTATCAATGTGTCAACCTTAGTATGCCTCATGATGACCCTTATGTGAAACAAGTTACTTCTACAATCAAATCCTTCACCAATTTTACCTGTCATACCAACCAATGAGACCTTAGATTCATCACCTGAATCTAATCCCAAGTATGTGGGTTGTGTTGTCGTTGCAACTGTTTGCCTCCCTTTCTTTTCCTTGAACCATTGCAGTCTCTTCTCGGGATGCAATTTCCAACAACGTTCCTCATCATGCCCTTCTTTCTTGCAATGCTTGCAAGAGAGCTTATCTTCCTTTCTCACCATTGAATCTGCCTTCTTGCCATTCCACCTCCTTTTGTCCTCTTTCCTTGAAGACGATTCCCTTGATACACCAACACCTATTTTCCCTGCTTCAATGTATGTCACTTGAACATAAACCTCATCAAGATTAGTAGATCCAAACATGAATAGAGTATTTCGAATATGTGCAGGTAAACCTCCTATGTACTTCATAAGTGTTTCTTGGGTATGTAAAGGAATATCTAACATCAATTCCATTTTATGAAAGCCATCTGTGTATTCTTGCATTGTTTGTCATTTTCTTAGTTTAAGAGATTGCCATTCAATTAATGCTTTCTCTTTATAACACAAAGGATAGAATTACTTTCTAAGTGCAGAAATAAAACTTTTCCATATTGAAAATACATTACCCACTTGTTGCGTGCCATTTTGCAACTTGCTTTTCCACCAGATGAGTGTTGTGCCTGCAAGTCTAAGTGATGCCAACTTTATCTGAGTTGCCTCATCCTTGATCTGTTGCACACTGCAATAAAACTTCATCTGTCTAACCCAATTGTCAAGTCTCTCTGCATTTACTTCACCATAATGCATGGGTAATTCGAATTTAACATCAAGTTTTAATAAAGGCATTGCATTCTTATATTTATGAACATGTTTCTTTACATTGGATTTAGAACTTTAACTTGAAAAAGAAGGAGAAGAAGGAGGTGAAGATGGAGGTGAAGGAGGAACTTGAGGAGGTTCCTCTCCTTCTTCACTTTTTCCCTTTGAAGATCCACCCAGATTCGGTTTCTTTTGTTCCAAGTAATCATCATACAAAATCTTTATCATCTCCGACATGGCGAAGAAAGTTTTTCGAAACTCTTTCTCATCCTGAGAAAGTCCCTCTTTCGATGCCATCTTCTTGATTTGAGAAGTTCTCTTTCTCAATCCAATCAATGGATTCTATTCAACAAGCTCACCTTCACCACGATGTATCTTTTCCCTGGTTAACATGCAAAAATCAAATCCAAACGTCAACTAGCTCTGATACCACTTGATCCGAAAAGATCTTTTATACGATAATGGTTGAGTTATTAAGCATGTGTTAATTAACCAGCTAGGAAGTTGAATGAAAGAGGAATAATTATAGAAGAAACGTCAAAACCATATGCACATATACAGATCTGAAATAAAGCAAGAAGAACAACAAACCATAGAACACCAAAATGATAACGGAGCTTATCAATCTTGCCTATGTCTCTGGGCCTTTGTCTCAGTGGGTAAGGCTTTCTTATTTTTGTTCAAAGATTTAAAAGTACATCACAACAGTGCCAAAAGGTTACAAAAATGATTTGGTCTTGTTCTACCAGATCTCAAGAACCCAACAAAAGAAACGACACTCAAATCGGATGATTGGAGCTCCCATAAATGGCCCGCAAAGGTGCGCTCCTCAATAGCTTCCCTACATAAAAATGGCCTTGGATTGGAAAATATTCAGCATAAACCTGCTCTAAATGTCCTCCTATGGCTTCAAGAAACCCTAGTTTATATAGATCTGAAGTTGGTAACCATCTCCCAACTTCTCCCCAAGATCTGGCCTAAAAAAGGGCCCAATATCCCCCCAAAAAAGACCAAAATCCCTCAAATCTGCTGAAAATCCATTTAAAAATCTTTATATTAAAGTTTTAAACCCACTTGGGTAAATAGATTGGGCACAACCCCCTTTTCCTTGACTCTTGGGCATATGGGTGCACACCATGTGTTTAGGGGCTAATTTGGTAGTGTGTTGGCCCCCGACGGTTTTGGCACCTGGTCGTGTGACATGCCATATGGCCTGGTTAATAAAACTCCACGCATAAATGGGTTAAGCCCTCCAATGATATAGCCCTCAGACTAGCGCCCTGGTTGACGGGAAAGCCCAACCGACCGGGTGCTAACCGTTTACCCATGCACCAAGTGTATGGTGTAGGCCCAAGTCATGTGGAGCGACGATATGATCGGAAACCGGGGTCTAGCAAGGGCTAGACTATAGTTTCGTGCTTCGATCGTATGAAGACGCATCGTCGAGGGCTAGGGCCTAAACCCAACCCTTTTATCCACCATTTCAAACACCATGCAAACATAAATAGAAGTGGAGTCGATAAGGGTTAAGAAACACCCGATAGGCGGGTTGGTAGCCCGGCCTACGCCCAAGACATTTCCCCACGCCGAAGGTCACACGGTCGATTCCCCTTGACTCCAAAACTTTTGCAACCAACTACCAATAAAAGGGTGCCACGTGGTAGCCCAAGTCTTGGCCACGTGCACCTCACCATTTGCCAAATACAAAGCCACGTGTCAAACGTCGATTGGTCCACACATCTACCCAGTCAGCACATCTACCTAGTCATTGTCTTCCACGTGTCGTACGGGTGTGCCACGTGTCACCCTTGCAGTGCTGACACATGTCACTCCCGGATTGGTCCACCTATACCTTCCCGACACATCATCCATCCATACGCCCAGTCATCCTGTGACGTCAACTATATGGACCCTGCCACTTCATTTCCAACTATGCCTGCCACGTCAGTTGTACGGTTGTATGGCATGTACATTCATCTGCCACGTGGCACTGTACAGACTTTGCAATCA
Source organism: Picea engelmannii (assembly GCA_009831015.1). NCBI lineage: Eukaryota > Viridiplantae > Streptophyta > Pinopsida > Pinales > Pinaceae > Picea > Picea engelmannii. The sequence goes on along the minus strand of ML796703.1, from coordinate 207,165 downwards.
TCATTTTTTGCATGTTTGGCCAAATGAACAGATCACAATATCTGGAGCATATGACGTCTGTTTGAGCCCGTTCAAGTTGCGTTGGGTTCGTGTCGACGAGGCCTATGCACACATCCATTTTGAATCCATTATGAGAAATTTTATTTTTAAGCCTTTCTAAGCCCCATCAAGCTCCTGGATTCAATTCTGGATCACTCTCCCTCTGAGCCAATTGACACTCTCTAAGATCAAGCTCACTATGGGTCTGCACGTGATAGCCTATAACATCTTGAGTCTTTATCATTCCTTATCAAATCACCATGACTAGGACAAAGACCACACTAGGGTTGTTCACCATAGGTACACCCCTGTGAGTGATGTCATCATGATGCTAAATGACATGTGAAAAGCACCTCAACCACCTCGATTACATATTATTCCTTGTCATGATCAAGGAAGGACTACGCCTGGGCGCATTTACCACAAGTACACCTTTGTGATAAATGTATCCTATCTCCCTTGGTCTGCAAACCAATATAGGAGAAGGTCCATCTTATGCTTGCTTGGGACATTCACTATAGGTACACCCCTGTGGGTGAAAGTCTGCTTGGTGTTTCCAGACACTAGAGGAACACTAGCACATCGAGTCTTATGTTCTTTGAAGACTACACTTGGGCCATTCACCACTGGTCAAATCACCATGACCAATCCTGGGAGTATGTATACCTGATGTTAAAAAACCAACACTCCCTCTTAGCCAAAGGAGTAATCTCCACAAGCCCCAACTTGTCCCTAAAGTATACAAACTTCCCTTTGGACAAGGGATTCGTTAGAATATCTTCTATCTTCTCATCGATGGATATGTATTAGAGCTTCACTGCTCCCTTCTCTACCATGACATGGATGTAGTTGATATCCACAAGACTTGAGATAGCTCATCCTACAAGGGGTGGCCAGTCCCTTGGAGATGATCAAGCTAAGTCATCTTGGACCATATTTGACATATATAGGTTTCCAAATGAAACCAATGTCTAATACATATCGAGGTTCCCTCATGGTACCAATGTCTCACAAAACATATCTAGGTTTCCTCGTGAAACCAATGTTTGGTTCCTTCATCTGACCATCTGAGGCACGTCGGGATGAAGTCCACATTCCCTCCTACTAGTCCATAAATGACCCTCCAGGTAGAATGTCTCATGATGCTGCCTCAAACATATCTAGGACACATCGAGGTTCCCTCATGGAACCAATGTCCCCCAAGACATATCGAGGTTTCCTTGTGAAACGATTGTCTTGATTCCTTCATCTGACCATCTGATGCACGTCAATATGAAGTCCATATTCTTCCCTCCTATTCCAAACAGAACCCTCCAAGGAGAATGTCTCATGATGTTGTCTCAAACATCAACACCTTATGGAGCCAATGTATTCTCTAGGACACATCAAGGTTCCCTTATGGAAACAATGTCCCCCAAGACATATAGAGGTTTCCTCGTGAAACTAATGTCTTGGTTCCTTCATCTGACCATATAAGGCACGTCAAGATGAAGTCCAAATTCCCGCCTACTAGCCCATACAAGACCCTCCAAGGAGAATGTCTCTTGATGCTACCTCAAACATCTCTAGGACACATCGAGGTTCCCTCATGGAACCAATGTCCCCCAAGACATATCGATGTTTCCTCGTGAAACCAATGTCTTGGTTCCTTCATATAACCATCTAAGGCATGTCAGGATGAAGTCCACATTCTCCCCTACTAGTCTACACAAGACCCTCTAGACAATGGATTGGTCAGAATGTCTATAGTCTGCTCATAAGTATAAATGTACTAAAGTCTAATAGCTCCTCTCCGCACCATATCTCGTATATAGTGATATTTGATCTCTACATGTTTTGATTTTTCATGAGAAACTAGATTCACCAATAGTCTCACATAACTTTTATTGTCACAGTGAATCAACATAGGCTCAAGCATATGACCAAATAAATATGCAAGGATCTTTCGAAGCCATACTACTTCACAGACTACCACACTAGTTGTTATGTACTCTGCCTCTATAGTGTTGAGTGTGACAGCTTCTTGTTTCCTGTTATCCCAATATATCATAGCAGATATCAAACTAATACATAGACCATAAGTACTCTTTATGTCACTTGCACTCCCTGCCCAATCAAAATCTGTATATCCTTACAATTGTACATCACTATTTGAGACATATCTTAAACCATAATTTAGCGTGCCACGCAAATATCTCAAAATGTTCTTTGCGGCTATCCAATGCCCATGTCTTGGTTCCATCTGGAACTGGCTCGACATGTTCACAACGAAGAAAATTTTTGGCATGGTATTAACCAAATACATCAATGAGCCAATCAACTACCGATACGTGGAGGGGTCTACCAAATCAGAATTAGAGTCTCTCAACTTCTTTAGTTTTGTCACCATGGGAGTTGCCATGGATTTGCAATTCATCATCCCAAATTTCTGAAGGATTGTGGTAACATACTTTCCTTGACCAAGGAATATCTCACCTGGCTTACACCATGATTCTAATCCCAAATAGTATTGCATTAAACCAAGATCCTTTATTTCGAATTCTAAGGCCAACTCCCTTTGTCACTGAAGCAAACCCTGCTTGTCGAGTTTGTCTCACTGGTTGCCCCCTCTTTCTGGGAGATGTTGGCAAATGTTTAACATGCATCATATGCTTGTCATTGATGGAAAGTACAGCAGCGAAGATGGCATGAGTACAAGAAGAAGTATCAGAAGTATTTTAGGAAGACGTTGCAGAGCAAGCTCGATAAGTTCAGAAGAGATAGTGCAGAGGATTGTTGGAAGGTTTACAATTGGGAGTGAGCTTGTCATTGATGGCAAGAACAACGATGGCAAAGATCAACATGATCAGCAGCGCAGTGATAATGGAAGAGGAGGATCAACAGTGAACGTTGGATCTTATTCAGAATCCTCGATGACCGTCAGATATGAATTTAGACAAGAAGAACGCACAGAAGAGGAGGACAGATCTTAGGCGTCAGATCTGAGCGTAAGATCTGACCATCGTTGGATCAGGGAGAACCTGCACGTTCATTAAAGTGAAAGGAGAAGTTGGTATACAAAATCTCGAAAGAAGGAGGACCGTCCAACTACGGGCAGGACACGTGGACACAGATCAACATTTCGCTGATTGGAAATTCAAAGGCATGAAATGCTCCATCCTTTCACCTCTCGAACTCGCGATATGAGAAATCGCAAAATAATCTCAACCGTTAGATCAAGGCCAAATATGGAACGTTGATCAGGCACAATGAAGGCTCGTGGAGTTGCGAAGTCTCGATAAAATCTTGACCGTTGATCCAAGAGGGATGCGTGGCAGAAGATCATAGCATGTCAAAGACTCCATTTCGGGGTTTCGCGTATCGCAACTTGGAGTGACGAGACCCTCCATCATAGGAATCGCGAGATGCAAACTCACGATAAGAGCTGGACCGTTAGATCACCAAAGGCTCTAGACCGTTGATCTAAGCTCCATCTCGGAGCTTCACCTATCACGACTTGGAGTGACAAGAACCTCCATCTAAGGAACCGCGAGATGTGAATTCGTGAAAATATAAGGACCGTCGGATCACCAAGAACGTGGACCGTTGATCTGAGCTCTATCTCGGAGTTTCGCCTATCACGACTTGGAGTGATGAAATCCTCCATCTAAGGAACAACGAGATGCGAGATTGCGAAAAGATCAGGACCGTCAAATCACCTAGAACGTGGACCGTCAATCTGAGCTCCATCTCGGAGTTTCGCCTATCGCGACTTGGAGTGAAGAGAGCCTCCATCTAAGGAACAACGAGATACGAGATCGCAAAAATATATGGACCGTTGATTCATCGAGATCATGGATCGTCGATCAGGGTCGATGAAGATCATGAGTTCAGAGCACCTTTTAGTGCAGACAATGGTCACTGCATGTGGTCACGTGGAGGAAGGACCTAGTGCAGATAAGCTTCGCCTCGAAATTTCGGGGATCGCGTCTGGTACAAATGCCGAAATACCGAAAAGGTGAAATGTCATCATAACCGGTGGTCATCGCCTGTGGTCGCGTAGAGGAGGGAGCTAGAGCATCCAAGCTCCTTTTCGGAGCTCGCGACATGAAGAGTCAAGATGCCTCATCGCAGAATCTTCGAATTGCGAAAGTGCGAAACGCATAAATCATGACAATATCCTTCAGAGCTAATCCAACAATGCAGATGAAACCGAAGGAGATCGGAGGGCTACTGTTGCACGTCACAATGTAACTACCAGAAACCACTGATGGTTTCTGCCAGAGGACTCGAAGACACTTCGAGGTGATTGACAAAGGAGATGAAGAGTCTCTGAGAATCTTCAAGAGGGATGAAGATGCTCGTGGAGGCGATTGACAGCTGGATGAGCATTGAAGCCTGTAACTAGAACAGAGAAGGTGACTCGACTGTTACATAGAAGACGAAGAGTCTCAACTGCCAGAGAGCCTGAGGAATCTCAACATAACATACAGTGATGTTGAACGAGTGGAAAAACGACCAAAGAAGCTGAAGAGTCACGATAATGATCAGACAGAGCACTCGAGTTGTGGAGGATATCGGCGTGGTGTGAGTATGCAGAGGTATTGCGCGCATTGCATGCACAAGGTGCACAAAAGCTATAAATACACAGTACAGAAAAGAGATGGGGTTGTTGTTGTTGTTGGAGTTGTTGTGGTTGTTGTTGTTGAAGGTGATTCATGCGTGAAGAAGGAGGAGAGTGCAGCAG
>ML796703.1:143866-185870 GCA_009831015.1 Picea engelmannii | reverse complement strand
TCTCAGTTTGTCCATCAGATTGAGGATGATAAGATGAGCTATGAGCCAGTTGAGTACCCAAACAAGAAAATAATTATGTCCAAAAATGTCCAGTGAAGATGGGATCTCTGTCACTTACAATAATCTTTGGGCTTCCATGTAGCTTTTGAATTGTCTCCATGGATGCGGTAGCAACTGTATTGGCTTTAGACTTCGGTAACCATGTGATGAAATCCATGGAAACCTCCTCCCAACGTTGAATTGGAATAGTTAATAGTTGAAAAAGACTTGGGGTCTTAATTGTTTCCACCTTATTTTGTTGGAAAACCAAACATTATGCCACAAACCTTTGAACATCAGTTTTAAGGCCATCCCAAAAAAATTCCCTCTTGACCCTGTGATAGGTTTTCAAAAATCCTGAGTGCCCTCCTACCAGAGAGGTGTGCAATTCTAAAAGTACCTTTTGTTTGAGTTGGGATTTCTTACATAAATATAAGCGATCTGTGTACCATAGTGAATCATTTATCCATGTGAATGTATCATATGCACTGGAATCCTGCTGCAACCTTTAAATGAGAGTACACACTTCTTTGTCATTCTTCCATTCATCCCTTGCTTCTGTTATCCAATTAGGTTGGATGATAGAGATAGCACAAAGAAATTACTCAATATCTTCATCCTTTCTTGAGAGTGCATATGCCACAACATTTTGCTTCCCTTTTTTGTAGATGATTTCAAAGTCATAACCCAACATCTTGGTCACCCATTTTTGTTGCTCTTATGAAGATAGTCTTTGTTCCAAGAAGTATTTAAGACTGTCATGATCTGTTTTGGCCTTGAAGTGCCTACCTATTAGGTAAGGGCATCATTGCTTCAATGCATGCAGTATATCAATCATTGGACTATTCAGTACATATTCCCGTAGTACGACATCAACACCACCCATGGGTATAGCAATCATTGGACTATTCATTACATATTCCCTCATAGTAAGATTGATCTTATGGCATTTTCCTGAGCAATTGATAGTTCCTCCATTTGCAATCATTACTTGAAACTCTGGCATTGGATATATAAATCAATTGAGAGCTTTGGCTAATTTACAGTGAATGAAATTATGAGTACTACCATAATCAATTAGCACTATTATCTTTTTCTCTTTGATATATCCTTTGATCTTAAGGGTTTGAGGAGTGCTAATTCCAGCCAATGCATGACATGATATGGTAGGAGTCATCTCTTTAGAAGAAATATCTTCTACAACTTCATCTTGATATGGTTCTTGTTCGTGTTCTTCTTCCTCTTCACAATCTATGTAGAATAATTTATTCTCACCACACTTATGTCCCTTATTGTACTTTCTATCACAATTAAAGCATAAACCTTTTTCTTTTATTTCCTCTAATTGTTGAGGTGTCAACCTTGTAGGTTGAGGTGGTTTAGAAGAAGGAAAATTATTCTCTCGATAGATGTTAGGGATGGTACTTCTAGTAGCTATAGCCATATTTTTACTTTCAACATTTCTTGCCACCATGAACACATTCTCCAATGATTTGGGTTCCCAAAGTAAAACCTCATGTTGAACGTTATCCTTTAAAGTTCCTATCAAGACATCAATCAGGTGCTCATCTGGAATATCCATTATCTTTATATTCAATCTTTGGAAGTTATCAATGTGCTTCGCAACTGAACCCTTTTTTCTTGAGATTTATCAATTGGATGAAGAAGGTATTGCTCCTTGCATCCTCATAGTGTGATATCATTTCTTTCGTGAAAATTTTCCAAGTGACAAGTGATTTGTGAGAACAAAGCCATCGATACCACACAAACTAATAAAGTTCTAAATATAAGGATACAATTTGTACCTTTTGTGTGTGTGGCACATCATGTAAATCAAAGAAATTCTCCATATGGAGTATCCATGTGATTGGATCCTTTCCATCAAACTTCCTCATATATATCTTAGGAAAGTGGTTAGTATTCAACCCAAAGCTGGAGTTTCTCCATTATTGCTTCATCTTCCTTGTGTCCTCATCATGAATTTCATGGGATGCATTGTCACTTTCAGGTGGCCTCTCTATTAGCAACTTTTTCAACCCTTCCATGATCTCCCCTTTTAATCCATCCATATTAGTATACATCATCGCTTCCAGCTTAACAAGTATCATTACAAGGTAGGAATTCCTAATTGGCTTAGGCAGAGGTCCTCACAGACAAAGGAATGCCAAGTGCTATAGCTCTATAATATACGTTCGGGGTCCAACAATAATACTCAGCCCAATATCTCAAGGCACTAACTAAGGATGCTTGACCATGCCCTTAGCCATACTATCTGACTACCCAGGTACTAGAGAGTGATCTCCCCAAGTGATATTCTCGGTGTACTATAGCAATAAGACGACTAAATGGTTTACTCGATTGATCTCAGGATTCTAGGGGATCTCCCGATATACGACAAGTACATGGGAGCTCAAATCCATATTAGTGTTATCTAATGCACAACCATTCGAAAGGGCCTTCCAATATACTCTAGGTACATGGAAGAACCACATTGTCCCCATGTTGTAGCGCTAACAAGTAACGACAACTCCTACATTTAGAGACATTGAAATACGTCTATACCTAAAAATACATAAGATTCTCCAAAATTTGTGTGATACTCCTTTTATCCCACCTTACTCTACTTTTTGAATCACCCTAATTAGATCTTCGAGCCAAAAGATATGCAAATTTCCAACAACAACAAAAATGCACCTTTTAAAACCCTAATTTGGAGACTGTTCTGTTAACCGACCTTTCTTTTGTTGTATCTCTGCAATTTTGATCCTTCTGAGTCTAAAATTCCGGCTAAGGTATCCTGATGTGTCTTCTTTCCAACCCCACAGGTTAGACCAAGATTGGATTCTCCAAGAGAATTTTATGGTAACTTTCCCAAGATGTGTTGATTTTTTCCTTTTTAGGAGAGCGAACTTGTATAGCCTACCGCGTGTCACTGTCTTCACTTCAGAACTTGAAATTTTCACCAGTAAAACTTTGGTCCATACGGTAACCAATGGAACAGGGGTCACTCAATTTGGAGGTTTGTAGCTTCATATATAACAGTTTTCCCAAGAACACATGTTTTAGACTGAAATCTAGACCAACCAAAAACCCTAATTTCCTCAGAGAATACATTTCAGAGTACAATGAATCAAGAGCTGGAATTTGTACACAAGATAATTCACTATTCCTCCTTCTTACTATAAAAATTTCAGAACCTGAAACCAAGCTGAAAAAAATTGGGAGTGAAAATGCCAAGAAGACATGTTTCAAACTAGTTTCAGGACTAGTCAAAACCCTAATTTGAACATAATGTATCTCCAAAAATATAATGAACCAAGATCTTAAATTTGGACCCAAGTTATCTCTATATGTCTCCTCTACACCATATAAATTTCATATTTTGAAACCTTCCAGAAAAAAAGTTGTAGGGAAAAATCCAAGAAGACTTTTTTTAAATAAGCCAGTTCTGAGGATTGTCTAGCTCTGATACTGAATGTTAAGAACCAGATATCAAAATAGAATAAGAATCTCAGAATAAGTACTCCACGCCTTGACAAAGAGATAAATTGAGATAATAAGCCTCTTCAAGGGGGAAACCTCCTTATACATCACATGAATTCACAAATACCATATGATTCCAAATGAAAAGGTCTCATTAGTATATATAGGAGACTAGGAGGTACAATTACAGCTAATGGACCCAAGATGACATAAATAAAATAACAATACTAATGTAATATGCCCCAATTAAGGGGTAATGTGCCACGATTTAGGGCTTAACAAGCTAAGACCTTAGTACCTAAGCTTTGTACTAGGGCTTACCTATTTAAGGATAGCTTAGGACTAGGATTTGAGATGAGGATCAAGATTTGACCTATGATTAGGTCCAAGGTATTACTCAAGCTTAGGACCAATAACTTTTTTTGGTTGTAAATTTTTTTACCAATATCTTAATATCTTATAATATAAACTAAGTTCATTTTTTATTTAATTTTTGATATCATTATTGAATTTTTTGCAATCAATTTCAACTAAGAGACACACATTTCGACCTATGTTAGTGCCTCTGTTGACTCATATTTTGATCTAAATATCATTACAAAGGAAGTTTTCAACTAAATTTTCAAAAATATTGTCGATTTCCATTTTGACTTCCAATACTAGAATGAAGGGGCATTTTTAACACGTTATAGACTTGAACTCCCATTGTTATGTGAACCTAAACTCATTTCAACCACCTTTTTATCTAGTGTTTCAAATTGTATTCTAAATATAGATTGACATATAGGTCACAAGTACAATCGAAGTTATCACACAATGTTGTTTTCCTTAAGTTATTTTGAAGGGAATTTCAGGCATTTTTTTTTTACTTGTTGGGGTTGTGAATAAGGTAAAAAATAAGGCTTATGTTTGTAGAAATATGAATCAAATCAATTCTATGGGATATGATTGTTCTAAAGTTCCTAGGATTGCACTATGAATATTCTAGATGGAAGATTGATGGTAACTTCTTAACCTATTTCAAGTATACAAGCTTTCAACTTTTGTTTAGTTTTGAATTCATTTCTTAGGTGGTTTAGTATGGGTATGAGAGAGATGTTTCTTTAGAAATCTAAAGTGACTTATCCTTTATGCCTTCGATATTGTTGGGTCTTATTAACGTAGTATTGTAGAGGGTAATGCCACAATAGATGTTACAAAATACCAAAACAGTGACAATGAACCTAATCCTACTTTTATTGATGGAAACTCATGTAAAGTGATGGAAGCACATGAGATGTAAGGCGAGAAGATTATTTCCTCTACTCATAAGGCCAAACTTGTGATAATTAATCAACTAGTTGATGAGACTCTTGTTTGCTAATTGTTTGATGAAAAGTTAAAACCCTCAATAAGGTTTTGTCCCATAAGTGGGATTTCCGATCTTTGTAAGGTCATTCACAGGGAGGACTATCACTCTACAGGTGTATCCATGGGACTCCATTGTTGTTTTAAAGTGCTAGTTGTAGATCATGGAGAAGATTCCCTTCAATCAATAATGGTTTTTCTTTACTAGTAAGCAACTAGATGATGATTTCCTACTAAGTGAGTATGGCATTAGAAAGGATTCCATTGTGCATTTGGTGTTGTCTCCATGGTGGAGTTTTGAGTTGAAGCACAACCTCTTCTCGAGGGCTTCTCTCTTTCAAAGATGCGGTCTTGAATAATTCTTCTTCCCCTTTGAATTCCTCCTTAGGAGCAATATACATTATGGAAAGATCAAGCATCATTCTAGTTTTATAGTGGCAAGTGTTATGATTAATCACATCATTTACGATTATGACCAATGTGTATTGATTTGTAGATATAATGGGTTCTGCCATCAACCTTTGTTCTTACTGTGTGGATTAAATCCATATGGACCATTGAATTCTCCATGTCTTTTTGTTCTAAAGACTTTTTTTACTATGTATTCCAATAATCATGATGATCAACATAAGGACTTGGAAGAGGGCCCCTAGTTTTTGGGGTGAGCTAGCCTCTTCCTAAAATCTAGGTTTATAGAGTTCAATCTAACTACTATATCTTCCATCGTCACCCTTTGTGTGGGTGCACTTGCTAAATCTACCCCTTTGTGGGATACTCTACTAGTGCAAGAGAGTGAATTGTTTTGGGGTGATTTTTGAACTTTGGCATATTATCCAAGGCCAAAAGGGTATCATCACTTGTTATCACATTTCTATAGAATTTAACTTGAGTAAGAGTCTCCTAAAGAAGACCGCTCTAAAGGAATGACTCTCATTGGGTCCATGTATTGGATTATTAGAATATGAATTTCACTTACATGTTATGTCAAGCAATGTGCCATTTGTAGGATACATGCTTGAGGGCTAAGATCTCACCATCAAAAAAGAGAAAAACTAGCAAACCCGGAGGTTGGAAAATGACCCTTGGAGCAACTTCAAAAAATGAAGTCAATCACTCTAAGCCAAGTGCTTCAATGAAGGTCTCAATTCCACCTTCTGAGTTAAAATATGATCATCCAACTATGGTCATGTAAATTGAACCAATCCATCATATGCAAATTACTTTGACAAATAGCCCTTTAGGGAGGATGAAGTGGTCGAACAATTTAGACAACTTTGATTGGAAAAGGGGTGGTCCCTTGACCAATAATGATGAAGTTCTATAGTGAGTTTCACTGGACCCTCCACTTGCTCCACATCATTTATTGAGTGGAAAGATGCTCGAAAGAAAAAGGGGAAAATAGATCCACCAACGATTTTCAAAGATCTTTAACAAGGAGACACAATTTCTTCTATCGTATTTGTAAAAAAGGTTCAACAATAAATCTCCAAATGTAACCTTGATCGATCATAATTATCACTAAGTATTGTGATTTAGCTAAAAGAAAGTCAAATATAATATCTCATACTCATTTCAAATTTATCATGATCACAAACCCAAATATAATTATTACTAAGTCCATTCCACAACTCAAGTCTTTATGTGACATGTGTTACAAAATTTCTCTATATATCAAACTTAAAGTGCCCCATTTTCAATGAACCACCCATAAAGTTTCATGCATCCATCACTTTTGGATATTTTTAAGACTCCAAAACCAAAACCTATGGACATAATATCACCATGAAAAAAAATTGATTATGGAAAAATTATAATTAAAACCAAATTTTTTACTAATTATATTTAGTGAAGGGAATAAGATAAACAATCAAATATTTATCATGTTTAATATTTTTCTTCAATATTTTTCCACCATAAAGATTCAATGATTTAATATTTACTTAAATTCACCATCAAAAATCCAATGATTTAATCTTTACTTAAATTCACAATCAAATTTACTTAGCATTATCATTGAAAACCATATTACATGAAATTAAGCAAGATATAAATCTCATATATTCAATTTCAATTTTATAAAAGAAAAACACAATTTTGTGAATTTTCATCCAAAATCTTGGTGGTTTGATTTTTCATTATTTTAATCAAATACAAAAATCTATATTTTTCTGTTCAAAACTTTTCCATCATAAAAATCCAATAATTTAATCTTTACTTAAATTCACCATCATATTTGCTTAGCATTATCATTGAAAACCATATTACATGACATTAAGCAAGGTATAAATCTCATATATTCAATTTCAATTTAAAAAAAAAAAAAAACACAATTTTGTGAATTTTCATTCAAAATTTTGGTGGTTTGATTTTTCATTATTTTAATTAAATATAAAGATCTTAAAAATGTCCATACTCTTTTTAAGAATGACTTTGTCTAATTATTCTAGGTTTTTGTTTTGCATAAAATTACAATTTTTTATTATTATTTAAATTGCCACTAGAAAAATGAGTAACTAACCCAGAATTACCTTAATCAAACTCAAAATCCATAAGAATTAATTTTTTATTTTTATTTTTGTAAAAAATTAATTTTTTATATTCCTTTTAAGAATTTCGGCAAATTGTAAGGGGATGATTTTAAATTTCCGATCAATCCAAACTATATTTTGATCATATAAATTAATTTAAAATAAGACAAAACCCCTAAAATAAGATTTTAAAATACCTTTGATACATACAAAACTCAAACTACTCCTGAAAATCCGGCGGGTTAGAACCCTTACTTTTTGACTGAAAATTGGTCATGGTCATGTTTACTACCGAGTTAGCCTGCTCATTCAAGAATGTGAGTCCATTACGTGAGATGTCAGATACTACTTTCGAGGCCATGCAAGAATGGTACCAGAGAGTCAGGCGTCCCTCGTGCTCATTCAATGGGTTGAGTTGTCAAAATAGACATGCCAGCGTTACAACGGCTGCCTTCCTGCCCGACGCCCGTGGTATCCAAAGCCCAGATGCTTGTCCAAACAGACAACCACAGCATAACCCAACTCATCAAAGCCGCGCCTGTGACGTCGTGTTTCATCACAGTGCCGACACTCTCAATGCAATTTGATTGCTCTTTCAACGGCTAAATTCGAGACAGAGACCCGGATTTTAGTACGTGGGCCAAACTTTGAATGGACGAAGTGAAACGGGGGAACATAAATAGAGGAGGCCCGAGAAGAACACCGCCAACACCTGCGGGAAATTCTGAGAAATCAAGGGATCTCAAGGTCGAATCCTTTACCAGGAACACTTGTCAGCAAAATCTCTTTCGAGTATACTGATCAGATCGCAAGAATGAGAGGAGTAGTGTTCTTCACAGTGCTGGTGCTGCTTTTTTCGCTGAACTTCGGTGAGTTTTCAATTTTTCATTCATACTCGTTTTCAGGTAAACTGTTCATAGAAAATCACTTCGATGAGTTTTCAATTTTTCATTCATACTCGGTTTTCAGGTAAACTGATCATAGAAAATCACTTTCGGATCATTGTCGGATTTATTTTTTGGGGGGATGATCGATAGGTCCAAAAATAACCAACACCAATGCCAAAATCCAATAAACTTTGAACATAAATTCTCTACACTAGTTGGAATAATGATTTATATTTTGGCTCTTATATTTTTTTGAATTTGATATTCTCTTGAGTGGGGTTTCCATTTTTATTTGCCTGTTTTGTTCTGTAATCAATATTTACTTTCTCTGAAAAATGGCGAATGTCAAATTCAGATAAATATGAATGTTCTACATAAATTCTTCAATGTTCTGCATATGTTCTTCAACACTGTTAAGAAATCTTTTAGCTCTTGTTTTTTTAAATTTGATAATCTCATAAGTGGTTTTTCCATTTTTATTTGCTGTTTTGTTCTGTAATCAATATTTACTTTCCCTGGAAAATGACGAATGCCAAATTGGGATAAATGTGAATGTTCTACATAAATTCTTCAATGTTCTACATAGGCTCTTCAAATTCTTCAATGTTCTACCTATGTTCTTCAACACTGTTCAGAAATCTTTTGGCTCTTTTTTATTTTTTAAATTTGATAATCTCTTACTGGTTTTTCCATTTTTATTTGCCTGTTTTGTTCTGTAATCAATATTTACTTTCCCTGAAAATGACGAATGTCAAATTCAGATAAATGTGAATGTCCTACATAAATTCTTCAATGTTCTACATATGTTCTTCAACACTGTTAAGAAATCTTTTAGCTCTTGTTTTTTTAAATTTGATAATCTCGTAAGTGGTTTTTCCATTTTTATTTCCCTGTTTTGTTCTGTAATCAATATTTACTTTCCCTAGAAAATGACGGATGTATAAATCTGAATGTTCTACATATGTTCTTCAACACTGTTAAGAAATCTTTTGGCTTTTATTTTTATTTTTAAATTTGATGATCTCTTAAGTGTTTTTTCCATTCACGTTTTTTCCTGTTTTGTTCTGTAATCAATATTTACTTTCACTGAAAAAATGACGAATGTCAAATTCAGACAAACGTGAATGTTCTACATAAATTCTTCAGTGTTCTACATATGTTCTTCAATACTGCTAAGAAATCTTTTAGCTCTTTTTTTTATTATTTAATTTGATAATCCCTCAAGTGGTTTTTCCATTTTTATTTGTCAGTTTTGTTCTGTAATCAATATTTACCTTCCCTGAAAAATGACGAATGTCAAATTCAGATAAATGTGAATGTTCTACATAAATTCTTCAATGTTCTTTGATACGGGTAAGAAATCTTTGGCTCTTATTATTTTTAAAAGTGGTTTTTCCATTTTTATTTGCCTGTTTTGTTCTGTAATCAATATTTACTTTCGCTGAAAAATGACGAATGTCAAATTCAGATAAATGTGAATGTTCTACATAAATTCTTCAATGTTCTTCAACACTGTTAAGAAATCTTTTATAGTTACTGTTATATATATATATATATAATTCGATCTGAATTTACAGGAAAAATAATACTTGTGTTTTTTATTTTATTTGCAGGAGAAGTAATCTCCAAGAGGAGAAGCAGGTCGATACGAATGGGAATAAACTATGGGCGGTTGGGCGACGACCTACCTCCGCCAGAGCAAGCGGTGGCGCTAATAAAATCCCTGGGCTTTGGGCAGGTCAAGATCTTTGATTCCGACCCGAACGTCCTCAGGGCACTGTCCAACACCAGCCTACGCGTGGTGATGGCAGCGACGAACGAAGAGCTAGAAACCCTGGCTGCCTCTCCGGCCGCCGCAGCAGAGTGGCTGGACCGGCAGGTCCGGCCACACCTGCCCGCCGCCCGAATCCGCATGATCACGGTGGGCAACGAGCTCCTGAGCCGTCCGGAGATCAACCAGCCGCGCTGGCCGTTGCTCCTCCCGGCAATGCAGAACCTGCAAGAAGCGCTGGAGGCCGCCGGGCTGCGTCGCCTGATCAAAGTCTCCACCTGCGTTGCCATGGACGCCCTGAACGTCTCATACCCGCCCTCCGCCGCCAGGTTCCGCCCCGACATCGCCGACGCCGTCCTCCGCCCGGTCCTACAATTATTGTCCTCCGCCAAGTCCTACATCTTCCTCAACGCCTACCCCTTCCTGGCGTGGTCCGAGAACAGTGAAGACATACCGCTCGACTACGCTATCTTCGACAACGAAGCCACAGCCGTGGCCGACGGGGATCTGCGCTACGGTGACCTGCTGGATGCGCAGGTGGACTCCTTCGTGGCCGCCATGGAGGCGCTCGGGTTCCCGGATGTCAAGGTCGCGATCAGCGAGACCGGGTGGCCCACTGCCGGGGGGCCCGATGAGGTCGGGGCTTCTGTGAGCAACGCTGCTCTGTATAATGGAAGGCTTGTTCAGAAAATGATGACGAATCCACCCAAGGGCACCCCGAAAAGGCCCGGAGTTTACATACCCACTTTCATTTTTGCTCTCTTTAATGAAAACCAGAAGCCTGGGCCTGTGACCGAGAGAAACTGGGGGCTTCTCTATCCTAATGCTTCTCACGTTTATCCCCTGAGTTTTTTATCTCTGCAGTTATAAGTTCTCATAGGCGCTGATTTCCAGTTCCCATTCATTAATTTCGATTATTTTTAGCAAAAATTGTAAACCAGGATTGAAACTGTACGCCAGATTTCATGGCCTCGGCATTGAAATTGTATATCAAATTCTGTGGCTCAAGATTGTTGTGCTTGGCCAGGTTTTTTCAAATGTAATTATGGCCTAGCACTAGTGAAACTGCTATTGTAATGAACTTACATTGAACTTCCATGAAACTCAATAAAATCACAGATACGGCAGTGTCAGTTCTTTTAAACTGTGGTGAATGATCTCCATGGATATGTCTGTGATGATTTGATATGAAGATGCGTCAAAATTTTGGTTCAAACAATATTTTTGATATTATGATTTGGTATTCTTGCTTGATGCTCAAATTGGTTCAAACAATATTTTGGGTTTAATCTCTATGGGCCCGTGACTCTCTTTTACTGCAATAACAGTTTTCTGAACAGAACACTTTTTTTCTCTGACAGATTTCTGTGTGTTATGGGAATTTATCTAGCATATCTTTTCATTGGATCTATTTTTTTGTTGTAGCGTGATGCCCTGTAAGGTTTTTGTGCCATGTAAAACAACAAGAGATTGTATTTAAGATGGAAATTTGTTTTGGAGGAATATATTTTATATTGTTTAAAATATTGTTTTCAAGTATTTATTCCTTTGTATTTAAGATGGAAACTGGAAATTTGTTTTGGAGGAATATATTTTATATTGCTTAAAATATTGTTTTTAAGTATTTATTCCTTTGACTGGATATATTCACCGAGTTTTTGGTATCACCCTAGTTTTTGAAAAGGAATAGATATTTATTTTGTTATGGAAACTTTTGATGGTGAATGAAAATAAATTGTTTCTTTGCAGTTTTCTAATATCCAATCAACTTCACAATCTAGTTGTTTCTGTGTAAAGAATTCAAGCCACTCCAAATTCACAATCTAGTTGTTTCCTTGTAGAGAATTCAACTCACTCCATTTTGTGAAGGGTTTGAGTAATCTAGTTGTTTCCCTGTAAAGAATTCAACTCACTCCATTTTGTGAAGGGTTTGAGTAATCTAGTTGTTTCCTTGTAAAGAATTCAACTCACTCCATTTTGTGAAGCGTTTGAATAGTAAGGGGTTGATAGTGATTCAAATCTCCTTTTTCATTTTGTGCCATGTAAAACAACATGAGATTGCTTAAGAATATATTTTAAGTTGTTTAGAAGATTGTTTTCAGGTATTTATTCCTTTGAGAGGAAATATTCTTTAAAGGTCCTTGGAATCACCTTAGTTTTTGAGAAGGCATAGATATTTACTGTATTATGGACATTTTTTTATGATGAATGAGAATAAATTGTTTCTTTGCAGTTTTCTAATATCCAACCAACTTCACAATAATCTAACCTGTTCCTTGTAGAGAATTCAAGCCAACTAGTAGGATATTGTCCACTTATCAACTCACTCCATTTTGTGAAGGGTTTGAGTAGTAAGGGGTTATACTTATTCAAGTCTCCTCTTTTTATTTTGTGACATGTAAAACAACAAGATATTGTACTTACAATGGAAATTTGTTTTGGAAGAATATATTTTAAGTTGCTTAGAAGATTGCTTTCAAGTGTTTATTCGTTTGAGGGGAAATATTCGCTTTTTGATGGTCCTTGGTATCACCCTATTTTTTTAGAAGGCATAAATATTTATTCTGTTATGGATGAGAACAAATTGTTTCTTTATGGTTTTCTAATATCCAACCAACTTCACGATCTAACTGCTTCCTTGTAGAGATTTCAAGCCAGCCAATAACATAGTGTTAATCAGTTTTAGGTTGTTAATTGTGTTTTTTGAGAAGGCATAGATATTTACTCTATTATGGACATTTTTTATGATGAATGAGAATAAATTGTTTCTTTGCAGTTTTCTAATATCCAACCAACTTCACAATCTAGCACAATCTAGCCTGTTCCTCGTAGAGAATTCAAGCCACCTAGTAGGATATTGTCCATGTGTTAACTCACTCTATTTTGTGAAGGGTTTGAGTAGTAAGGAGTTATAGTTATTCACGTCTCCTCTTTTCATTTTGTGCCATGTAAAACAACAAGATATTGTACTTACAATGGAAATTTGTTTTGGAGGAATATATTTTAAGTTGCTTAGAAGATTGCTTTCAAGTATTTATTCCTTTGAGGGGAAATATTCGCCTTTTGATGGTCCTTGGTATCACCCTAATTTTTGAGAAGGCATAGATATTTATTCTGTTATGGATGAGAACAAATTGTTTCTTTGTGGTTTTCTAATATCCAACCAACTTCACGATCTAATTGCTTCCTTGTCGAGATTTCAAGCCAGCCAATAGCATAGTGTTAATAAGTTTTAGGTTGTTAATTGTGTTCTTATCAACCAGAGTATTTCATTGCAACAAATTGTTGTCTGACTTTATGTCGACATGAAGTTCTTGAGATCCTTGTTTAAGTGTTTCATGATCAATGGTCCATCCAATGCTTGCAACACCTCAATCAACACCTTGTATGACAAGTAAGTGAATTGCAGAGTGCTAAAGGGACACTGCAATTTTCTACATGTTCTCCTACATCTGCACATACATCGATGGCCCACTTGAGCTATCTTTTCCTAATGTTGGTGATTATAGGATATGGAAGAAATGAGAAGTGCTTGACATGTTGCAAGAGGATACTCAAACTCTATCATAGGACATTCCTTCATCTACCTTTTATGTGTCTTTTGATGTTGATCTCATGGCTACACATGACCCACCACCTCCTAATATTGAGCAACATATTAGAGGTATATGTTCTAGATTACTTTGTCAGATGGGATATACTAGTAGTGAACTTTGTAAGCATGGGTAGGGTATTGTGAATGATATTGTGCTTCGAACGAGACTAGTCAGAACATACCTTGGAAATGTTGAGACTTCATTATGAGATGCAAGTTTCCCTAACCCTTTTACTACCAATTTATAGGAGTTAGATATTTAACTATCATTTATTGATTTATCTAGTGTTAATATGTTAAAGCTTGAATATGTAACTTCATATTATTATTTTTCTATTAATTTGTAGGAACCACATCTCGATCCTTTTGTTTAGCTAGCATTAGATTCTTCACCTTCCACATCTCAATCATATAGGCATCCTAATCATTGTGTTTGGAGACAATCTTGCAGAGCCTTGACACCTTAAAAGATATAAAAGATTCTATTCTACCCAAGTCAAACAAAACTTTATGATAATTAAGGGAAGAGAAAGAAGATTGAAATGTGTACCTTAAGTCCTTACGGTTGTTGTCGATCCCTTCTGGTTCTTGTCCCTTCCAAGATTGTAGACATCCTCCCAAAGCTGGCTTGAAACAATGTTACAGAACAAACTATGACAACATATGCATAACTATCAAGATCATATAAAGGGTTAGTTATTCATGAAAAAAATCATAAACACAAACACATAGACATAAAGATCTGGGACAAGAAGTTTTCTCTTTTATTAATAACAAAATTGGAAGTTACAACCTGAATTTTGTTGGTGCCACTCCACGAACCTCGCATGGGTTCCTCTATTTTGTCTCACAACCAACATATCAATATAGGGGAAAAAGATGGATTGTATGAGGATGGATGGAAGGGAATGTTGAGTATGAAACTCAGAGCAGAATGCAGAAGGATTGGAATACAAGGGAGAAGATTTGGCAGAGTTCTCTTGCCTCTTGTTTGATATATCCAAATGACCCCCCTAAGGCCCTTTTTATATGAGAAAAAGATGGTTAATTGTTGTCAGAAGGGATATAGGAGGTAAGATGGTTGCAAAACCTAGGATAGCCCGTAAACTCCTTCGGAAAGCACATAATTTATATTTTTTTCCAACTTTTTAGAGTACATGTGGGCTTTTAGTTATGCAGCTAGCCTATGAACGCGAGATTTTAGGCATGCAGCTAGCGTGTGTACGCACTCTTCATATGCATCAGGGCGCGTATACCATACAAAAACTTGTTTTTTGAGAAGAGCTCCATCAAAAAGGGTTGGAAAATGTGTGAATGAGTAGGCCAACATCATAAATGCATATTAGTGGAATTTTGAGTTATAACAAATGCCCCCTAATGTGTGAGGTCAAAAGAGTAACTAATGGTCGAAATACATTACAACATCTTTAATAAAGTGGGAAAGCACTAGAGTTGAGTAAACCCAAGCAAGTATCAGTGAGCACGCCATCTGCAATAAAATAATAATAATCACCGAGGCAGGCATTTCCATGCTCGAGACAAGCTAAGCATGGCTTCCAATCAAGTACATTGCAGATCCATGTCATATATATAGTAAGCATGGCTACATGACCAATGTGTATGCCAATATAAAGTGTAGCCGTAAATAATACACAACAGATCTACATCTCAAAATCATTAGAAGATATACAATGTCATAAGAATCTTCAGGAGGCATTAATGCCTGTGGCTAGAGATGATAACTTCATAACTCAAGCAATAGTTTCAAGATATTCAAAACTCAGGTAGGAGTATAATAGGAGTGTAAAACTCACTACACTGAGGTATTTGACATGTCGTCTTGAAAAGACTGGAGGATCTTGATCATTAGGCACCAAACTTCATTGATTCTGGACGTGAACTTGACAAGACTCTCAGGATGGCCAACTCATGAAGGTCAAGAGACTTATCACAGAATGGCTGACTCAGGTTGTAAGACTTCCCCTTGGACAAGAGCCCGACATATGAAAAGACTCAGGCAACACATTATTGACATAAGTCTGTGGCACATGAGGCACCACAAACTCTCCATGTATTTGGAAGAGTAACCAAATAGAGGAGGACACAACTCTATGTAATGAGAACAACTTCCTAAGGCCATACTAGATCCCAATGCTTGCAGAACAAACAGAAGGATGTACTATGTCCAACGGTGACTATATTGTTGCCAATAAAAGAGAATGTTTCCTCGTCCCCTCTTTTTGGAATATTTGATTTTTTTTGTCTTTTTCACGTATTTAACGATCTTGAAAAAGAATAAAAGAATGCTACGTTACAAAGGAGGAACGACTGTCACAAGAAAGCAAATTGGTTCCAAGTGCATGGAACATATTGATTCTCAATGCAAGGAGACGTGTGCAAGATAAGGACACTCGAGAAAATTCCTCCATGGGTCAAGGTGTTAGATCGCAAGGGAAAAAATGCTACCAAGGCTTGCACCTAAGGAATTCCCTAAAGGTTCGATAATAGCAAAATGAAGTTGGCATTAGACCAAAGACACAAGGATGAGACATGCGATGTGATTACAGAATGACACAACGAGACTCCCTCCATGTAAAGTTTTACAAGCTTGGAGAAGGTAAGCTCGACAGTTTTTCACTTTTAGGGACTCTGAAAAACACTAAAAGAAGACTCTAAAGTGATCTTTTCATAAGGTTAGTCTCCAGGGCCCGAAAAAGAATAAAATCATACCAAGGAGAACTCTTCTGGTCACTAGGGCCAGAGTATTCATTTTTCGTACATAGTCGAGTCGATCCAAAAAAAGGGTTAAACTTATACCAAAAGGACGTCTCTTCAAAATCATTTTAACGAGTCTGATGGAGACAAGATCACTCGCCTATATTTTCAATTTTAAGGAGTCTGAAAAGAGCTTAACTATGGACTCACTCGTCCTTTTTTTGTAATTTAGTCCCTTGAGCCCAAAAAAGTATAAAACATAACTTAGGAGAACTCTCTCGACGAGACATGTCTCCCAAGGTGTACCTTTTTCCTGGGTAATCTATTGGCCAGAAAAAAGGGTTAAACTTATGCCAAAGAGATATTCCTTCTGGACCAATTAACGAGTGTGAAAGAAACAAGGTCACTCAATGATATTTTCTTGTTTAGGGAGTCTGAAAAGGGCTTAAAGAAGACTCCAAGGGGTTCCCTTTTTCATAAATAATCTCCAAGGCCCAAAAAACTGATAAACAAAAACCAGGGAGAATGGCCCTTTTTCTCAAATTTAGTCTCTCAGGCCCAAAAAACGGTTAAACTTACACCTGAGAATACTCTCCTAGTGAACCGTAGCTCCTAGGGCGTACCTTTTTCATAAAATAGCCATCTGGACCAAAAAAGGGGTAAACTATCGTCGGACAAATGTGCCTTCAAATTTCAGTTTGACGAGTGTGAAGAGCAACGAGATCGCTCAACAATATTTTCAATTTTAGAGAGTCTGAAAAGGGCTTAAAGAAGACTCCATGGGGGCTCATTTTCTTAAGTAATCTGAACGAAGTTGAAAAGGATAAATAATTTCTCGTTAGATGTCGCTTTCATAGTTTAAGTGAGTTTGAAAGACAACAAACCATGCTCTTAAGGAGTCCCTAGGGTATAGGCCAGAAAAAGATGAAGAAGAAAAATGAGGCTTCAACACAAAGTCATGGTGGAACTAAAAGGACTCCCAAGCCTATAGGAAACTCACAGCATGGATGTTGAAATGCAACACAAGGATCTACCTAGGGAATCCATGGAGGAAAAGGCTCTACCACCTAAATACGACACTTCTAAAGAAGCATAGAATGTTTCGTATCACACTTCGATGGGGTCGATCCTATGGCAAAGCGAAAATCGTCAATAGAATGAAAAATGCAAGGCGGTGAGAACCTATCCTAAATGCAAATGGAGAAATCCAAACTTCGTCACAATATTGTAAAAGTAGTACCCATTCATCAAAAAATACCAAATCCAAAGGAAAAAGAAGTTCAAAGGACCAAAAGATCACCAAGAAGAACCATAACATCCACCGAGCGACAAAAAGAGAAGAATTCAAGGTCAAACTACGTCAAAACTGGGTCAAAAATCTATAAATAGAGGTAAAAAGGGGCATTTTTACCATTGCACTTTGAAAATTCCCAAAAATAGCCAAAACCCTCTTTCTTCAATTCGACATTTGGAGAGCATCGGTGGACTAAATTGACTCGTTCTTGGGCCAAGTAAGTAATATTTCCCTTTGCTTGCAATTTCATTCATCCATTTCAAGTTTTAGGTGGATTTGGGGGCCGCACGCTCCAAAAATTAGCTCGACTGTGTGTGTACGCGCGCTTTTCACAATCAACGCGCGTATGTATGTCAACTGAGACACTCTCAGCACGTGTACATATGCAATTGATACCAAAAAAGGGCACATACATGCTCAAAAAAAATGAAAAAGAGAAGCACTAACTCCCAAAATGTTGGCATGAATCAAGATGTATGTGCGTTGGAGGGAAAGAGAACATGAAGAGGTTGACCAAATGGTTGAGCAAAATCCGGGGGCGGTGGAAACATTGAAACAATGTTGATTATGGAAATTATTTGGTTGTCCCCTTATGAGAGCTCAACCACAACTTCTAAACCATCTAGTAGAGTATTGGAATCCAGATGCAAAGACCTTTATGATAGAAGGCCAATCACTAGCACCAACCATTGAAGACTTTTACTTCTTGACCAGTCTCTCTAGGAGGGGTGAATCGGTAAACTTGGATACATTCCCTCTCGGGCCATATAACATAGCTCACTACATTGATATGTATTGTGAGGCCTGCACAGAGAAGGTGGGGTCTCAAGTGCATATACAAAAGATTGAAAATTTGAGTTTGAGAGTAGTACTATACATGGTTGGGTGAATAACAGGATCTGTTGCTCTACACCAGGCCTCGTGAGCCCAAATGCATTATGCAATGCAGTGTCAACATCCGCTTATATTTGATTGGAGCACTACTATGCTTAATTATATGAAAATTCAGCTGACAGAGTGCAAGTTGACACAGAGGAGAAACTTTGGATTTGGGACAGTGCTATGTGCATTCTTCTTTGAAAGAGTGTCGGAAGAGTGTCGGGGATGAGCCCGAGGGAGAGTGTGAGGGGACACATAGCCTCCTTTCCAGCACTGTGCAGATGGGATGATTTTATGTTGCTCCAAGGAGGAGGAGGAGGATTACGCGAGGCTTATGATGACAATTTCTTCAAGTGGTGGAAATGTCAGATTCACGCCATCGATGACTACCCATATGCGGGTATTAGTTTATTGAGGGACTCAGACATGCCTATGTCCCCTAGTGCAGCACATGGCGATATAGGTACTTTCCCACATTTTTGAATTTTTAACTTTTTAATTTTTCAATTTTATAAAAGAAAAGAAAACATGTTTTTGGTAACATCACAGTACTAACTTAAAAATTTGTATGTACAGACGTGGGACCAGTGTGGCCAGTGGAATTCCCTTGGACTCGATGCCATCCGCAAGAGCAGATCTAGTCAGGAGGAGCCATAACAAAGGCAAGTCCATCATCAACACAGGCTGAGAGAGTCCTCGAGCGGGTAGAGAGGAACATGACAACCCTCTCTCGTAGTGTGCCCATGGAAGAGATCGAGGATCTATCGCCATCAATGCAGACTCATGTAGTGGGAGTACCCAGGGCATGGGTCCAGTTATTTGGGCATCTAGCCAACACCATAGTTTGTTATACTAGGGCTAATAGGCCTAGAGCTTAGATTAATGTTGGACATTATGCATGTCGAGGGCACCCTTTTTTGTATCTCCCATATGTATTGAGGGTTTAAGCTTGACGGTGTATATTGGACACTTTTGAGGCTTTATGGCCTACATTTTGTACTGTGGCATGATTTTGGACATATTATATATATACATATTTTTTCCTTATGGAGTAAATATCTTTTGTACAATTATATTTACATGTTCCTGTATGTGTGTGCTTTTATATTTATGTGTGTGAAAGATGCCAATCTAATACATGATTTGCTAATGCATCAGTTAATTGATTATATCTCCTAGGAACATGAATATATGTGATATAATCAAAATAACGTTCTAAGAGACGTACCCTAAGGAATCGTCAGTGAAGGGTGGGATTGTGGATGCGGTACACTCCATTTAACTGGGACATTACTAGTTGAGCATCGAGATGAACCTGGAGGTGAGAAATACCATGTGGCAATGCATCATGTGGTAATTCTATTACAACATTGTACTCAACAATGTTATTGGTTGCTTCTCCTAAACAAACACCTCCAGAAGATACCAACTAACCAGTGGGCATGAAGATCACCCAAGCTATGGAAGTAAGCCTCCAAGTGTATCGGCTAGCACCGTCTGCGAACCCAACATAAACCTTAGATTCACTTGACATCTGCCACAATGCAGAAACACAATAAATTGCGCATCCATAAAACAAAAAGATACTAAAATGTGTAAATAAAAATATACACTATTTACAAGAAGTCACACTCGGGTGACCACCCTAAGCGTAATACTTCTTAAGGTAGAGCCCATTTCTGGGCTCAGACAAAGTGTTACCTTCGAAGTCAACCAATTGATAAGTGCCTTTTCCAAAACTTTCTTAACAATAAACGGTTTGAACCACATGGGTTTAAATTTTCCTTCCCCCAAGGGATCTTTATATTGAGCATAGACAGAAGACAAGATCACCTTCAGAGAAAAATCTAGGGCATACCGACTGATCATATTGACACTTGACACATTGTTTATGAGCCTTGTTAGCCAAGGCTGCATCTCGACGATGTTCATCAAGTTGCTCGAGATAGACAAGATGCTCTTCAAGCGTAGTTGTGTTGGGCAGTAGTTCCACTKCCAACTTGAGAGAAGGAATCCGACACTCTATGGGAAAGATTGCCTCCAGCCTATAAACGATTTGGAAAGGAGAGAAATATGTAGCAKTCTTGATGGAAGTTYGATATGCCCAAAGTGTAAATAAAAATTGCGCATCCATAAAACAAAAAGATACTAAAATGTGTAAATAAAAATATACACTATTTACAAGAAGTCACACTCGGGTGACCACCCTAAGCGTAATACTTCTTAAGGTAGATCCCATTTATGGGCTCAGACAAAGTGTTACCTTCGAAGTCAACCAATTGATAAGTGCCTTTTCCAAAACTTTCTTAACAATAAACGGTTTGAACCACATGGGTTTAAATTTTCCTTCCCCCAAGGGATCTTTATATTGAGCATAGACAGAAGACAAGATCACCTTCAGAGAAAAATCTAGGGCATACCGACTGATCATATTGACACTTGACACATTGTTTATGAGCCTTGTTAGCCAAGGATGCATCTCGACGATGTTCATCAAGTTGCTCGAGATAGACAAGATGCTCTTCAAGCGTAGTTGTGTTGGGCAGTAGTTCCACTGCCAACTTGAGAGAAGGAATCCGACACTCTATGGGAAAGATTGCCTCCAGCCTATAAACGATTTGGAAAGGAGAGAAATATGTAGCAGTCTTGATGGAAGTTCGATATGCCCAAAGTGTTGAATATAACATCAAATTCCAATTCGACTTGACTGAATTGATTGTCCATTGAAGAATAGTCTTAAAATACTTATTGAGAGCCTCCACTTGACCGTTCGCTTGTGGATAGTAGGGAGACAAATGTTCTTTCTTAAACCCAAGCTTTGATGTTAACTAAATCATCATCTTATTATGAGAGTGATTGCCATGGTCTATGACAATATCTTTTAGTATACTGAACCTAGTGACAATCTGATTGAAAATGAAAAGGGTCGTCATTTCCCCATCATTACTAAATGTTGGAATGGCTTCGACCCACTTAGTGAAGTAGTACATTGCCACAATGATATAATAGTGCCCCCTAGCTAAAGCCTGGTGGAATGTATTGAAATCAATCCCCCACTTAGTCAAGGGACCAACAACAATAACAGGAAACATAGGAGCAGGGTGTTTCCACATCTTCCGAGAGAATATCTGACACGGGTGACACTTCTTGACCGCCTATATACAATCTTTGATTAATGAGGGCCAGAAGTATCATGCACGAAGGATTTTCTAGGTTGTTTACAACCTAGAAAAGTGACCGCCACATGCTCCAGTGTGGCAGTCGTTCAACACAAGCTATGCCTCCTCGTGAGTCAGACAATAATGGAGAACGCAATCAACTCCTCAATGATACAAAATATCATCAGTGATCAGATAATTTCACGCTTGATGGCATATTCGTCGATGCTCATCATGAGAAGAAGAGGAAGGACACTTCAAATTCTAAAGATACACAAGTATATCTCCATACCAAGGGTCAGAAGATGTAATAAGGAAGATATCCTCATTGATCAATGACTCTTCGGGAAAATCATTTCCACTCTCAATCGAAAGTTTTGAAATTAACTCAGCAAAGACCAAAGACCTTTTAGACTTTGTCGAAACAAAGTCCAAATCAAATTCTTAAAGAATGACTATCCATCGACTAATCTTCTCGTCGATGACCTGTCGTGTCAACACATATTGAAAAGGATTAACGACGGCTACAACAGTGGTCTTACAGAGTAGAATATAATGACGGAACCTTTGGACAACATGAACAACTTCCAAAGCTAGTTTCTCAACGTGAGTGTAGTTGAGCTCTAGTCCGACTAAGCCTCAACTAAGGTAGTAGATAACGTGTTCCTAGAGTGGGTCATCCTCCTAAACCAATACCATACCGATGGTAGACTCTGTTGTAGCCAAGTATAACAAGAAATCCTTTCCATAATCAAGAGGGTTCAGCAGAGGGGTGGACGTCAGGGCACTTTTCAACACTTCAAAAGAGCCCTGAGTTGCTTCATCCTGGAAGAATGGGACCCCTTTTTTCAATAGACACATAAACCCTTTATTTATTTCGGCATAGTTGGTAGAAAATCGTCGAAGGAAGTTAACTTTCCCCTGGAGACTCTCAAGTTGGGGGATTGTGCATGAGGGAGGAAAATGAACTATTGCCTCAACCTGTTGACAGGCGAAATTGACCGTCCGTCAACTGGAAGAGTCTTACCGGTCCGGGGTTGTCTAATAACCCAAGCCGTTTGGGATGAACCACCCTGACGGGTTTAGCGGCTCCGTTAGCCGATCTAAAGTCCTAAGAAAACAAAAAGGAAAACTATTCTAAACTAACTAATCTAACTAAAACTAACTATTAAACTAACTAATAAACCAATCTAACTAAAACTAACTATTAAACAAACAAATAAACTAATCTAACTAAAACTAACTATTAAACAAACAAAACTAACTAAAATAGCTATTCTATATATATACAATCTACTCACTAATTAATTACAAATAAATCTTATTCACAAAATGTGCAATATCTACAATTTACAGATTTAAATAAAACCTGAAAAACTCATTTATATTCTGCCCCAAGACAGAGGAAGATACTTTTTGTTGATTTTATAATTTTATGAACAAGAAATAAAACAAAAACTAACTAAACTAAACAACTAATATATTAATTCTAACTATACATCTAAACTACAAATATATCTAACTAAAATAATAATATTATACTAACACATCAATGAAAATTAATCTCAAACTGACCTGGAGAAACGCTCCAGATTTGTCCTGTGTATGATGATCGTCCTAGCTGATCGGAAGGAGGAAACCCACACCGAATTATCCAGGAGCTTCTCGTAAACGATAAACTGCAGTGCTCTTAAGGTATGATCACAGAACAAACAAAACATAAAAATAACAACAATCTTATAATTTATAAATCTTCACAGTTAGATAAACCTGTATGCAAAGATCTATACATAATAGTTCAATTGATGAAGAAGAGAAATCTGTCATTCATTAACTGAACAAAGTAATTGTTGTATTTTAGATTAATGGAAAAAATCAGACATGGATCACATTAATTAAATCATATCATTCTGCAAAAGACTATGATAGCTAAAGTAGTCACTAATCAAATGCAAATTGATAAGCATAAACATGAAACAAAAGATTGATATTATGAAAGTGAAAGATGTAGCAGAACATCAACTTCTGTCTCAGTTTGTATTAGAAATCCATAGCCTGGTTCTCCCACAAGTGAGGATGATCCTTATTACAAAAAATAATAAGTATTTAAAGACCTTCTACAGGGTAAAACATCCCTGTAGAAGTTATCAAATTGTTTACAAAAAATCTGGGAAGATATCCCAAATCTGACTAAACTAAGAACCTAAAATAAAACTAAAACACACAAATATCCCCTAGACTGTCCAATATGTCCAATGCAATTCGGATGTACCTAAAAAGGGTAAAAAATGGACAAGTTAGAAGGATCCTTTATTAATAAAATGATAAAAATCTAACTCTATAGACTAGCTACAGAATCTTGCGATTCTGTAGCTGGTCTAAATAAGACACAGAATCAGCATTGAAATCAACTCAAATCTTTTAAAGAATTAAATTTAACTCACATCCAATAGCTATTTGAAAACGAATCATTCAAACTAAAATTGTTATATCATTCAAAACCAAACAGGACCAAGATCAATCAACTGATTACAGAGATAGATGTACTCTGTTTCGTTTGTTGCCACAAAGTCGGGTGGACAGAATCGTAATGAATGGTAATGAAATTGTTTCATATCAACTGAAATCGATATAATTAAAATAAATTCTATGCAACTATTATGCTACCTCATCAAAAGGAAACACGATCGAATATAAACGAGATCATAACTGTACTGATATAACAAACGATTTATGCCATAAGCGAATTAAACCAAAACTGGCACGTAACTATCCACAAACGAAATCAATATGAGACCAATCAGTTGGT
Organism: Picea engelmannii; assembly: GCA_009831015.1. Taxonomy (NCBI): domain Eukaryota; kingdom Viridiplantae; phylum Streptophyta; class Pinopsida; order Pinales; family Pinaceae; genus Picea; species Picea engelmannii. Next base: position 161,365 of record ML796703.1, on the reverse strand, counting down.
AACAGGGTTCGTAATAATTATCTAATCGTTTGTTTTAGCCAAATGGGCAGACAAGATCGATTTACCTTGATCAAAATGATTTCTTTCAAACGAATTATAACTGGATTTGATAGAGATAATCAAAGTCAATCAATTCGTTTTGCAAATTAAAATCAAACAGAGCAGCTTTTACGATGCGAATCCAACTCATGAAAATGATCGAACTAACTGAAAATACACAGCAATCCAATCAAGCGAATCAAATAGCGAGGGTTTAACATAGTCATAGCTAATCAAAAAGCTTCCATGATTCGGGCGTGAATATCGTTTGCACAAGCTTTTAATGAGAGTATTGTTTCCATAAAAACAGAGTTGTTTTTCCAAATTGGAAGCGATCAGAATTGTATTCCCGACTTATAAGATTACATCACGTCAATTCAAACTTACGAAGTCGTTCCAAAATCACAGGATACAATCTAAACATAACGAAATCAAATCAAAACATGATCGTATCCTAAATCTAGTATAAAAAAAAAACTTTATGTTCAAATTGGATACAAACAAATTCACTTGACAGCAAACCATCAATTTTGTTAACTCAATCGAACAAATCAAATCCAATTGAAAATCAATCAAATCCGATAAAATCTATCAGTGATTAAGCTGGGTAAATCATGTAACCAAATTTCATTTATTTTTAGCAAGCGAAAACACTGTACAGGATAAACATATTATGACAGAGTCATTTCGAAATATACAAAGGGAGCTATTCGAAAACCAAATTCAAAACATTGTATTTATCTGAGGAATTTACAAAAACAAAAACAATATCAAAATTCATACTTGTATGGCGAGCAGACGGCTTGATCATGACATTTTGGAGTTGACAACGGCTGTAGCCAATTCAACGTTTTTAAATATGATGGAACCAGTGGTCCTTTGCTTCCTATCAGTTGCTTGAAGTTTGTCTCTTTGGCTAGTCAACACTGCAACTTGACTTTCCAGAGATTGGATTTTCGATTGAAGCACAGGAACGTCTATATAGTATCGTTCCAACCATAAATCACATTGGTCACAGGATGACTGTCCGGGTTTCGAAAGAGCAGGCAAGGGTTTGGTTACATTGCTGAGGGTTTTGTTAGGGAGTTTAATCCCTGGGTAACTGGGATTGTTTCTTAGGCACGGGAGAAGACTCAAAACGAAATCATAAGGTGGCTCGGGGGATAGGCCCTATGAGTAAGGGTACTCACTGGCTAAGAAACGTTCTATGTCAGAGTCTGAATCCTCACTAAGGATTATGGGTTTCTGCTCAGTGATGGGTTTAGGTTTATTCCTATCCATTCTCAAGATAAGCCGAGCATTCCTTTTTCCTTTGGCATTAGCAGTAGGGTTTGCCTTAGCCTTTTTGCTCACAGGTCTCTTTATAGCCTCGGCCTTCTCAGTTCCAACGTCTGGTAAGTCAATAGTAGGGTCGACCGAAGGCTTAGGAGAGGGCAGTAGGATATGGAAGGGCACGGGTGGCCCGACCTTGGTTTCATTCACCAGAGGTTGTAAACCTGGACAGGGTCTATGTCATCAAAACCATTTCGAGCGATGAAGGCTCGCTAGCTATCACCGTGGAGACTTAAGTAATGAACAATGATAAGTTTAATTAGTCCATGGTGGAACATGCTACTGTCAGCCTTCTCCCTTTTAAACCTTTTTGACATTTTATATAGGCTATGCTAGAAGTAGAAGGGCATATTCAATGAGTATCCCATAAAATTCATTAACAAACGCAGGTGGTAGAGAAAAATGAGTCCATATCGACCTTCACAGGTCACGAATTGCTTGACTATTATCAAAAGGTCGTGTCATCGTGGTTTAAGCAAGGATATGGGAATACCTCTATCACAAGATGTGACTTTGCGCAAGAGGAACAGTAGTGGCCATGGCACCTCCTCGACCTTAGAATTTTTGAACCAACGCTAGCCCGAGGATGGTAACCCTGTAGCAGAACTGATAAATTCCTCATTGATTTCCAACTGGATGTCGCCCACCTTGGCTCTACAGCCATCAAAAGTCAGGGTGAACTGTTGTTCCACAACTAGATTAAAACCCTCAAATCGTTGTACAAAGGTGAGCCATCTATTATCCTCCAAGTCTTTCCGGGCATTGTCAAATAATAGCAAGGCTTGGTTGTCGTTTGGATCGATTTGCACGACTGGTGCCATGGAGTCGAGCACACGGTAAGCCCAGGGTTTGGATCATAACACACACAGGAGCAGAGTGCACGAAGGGTTACTCGAACTAACAAAGGTAAAACAGGGATACGGGATAGGCATAAATGCCATCGTGCGAAGGTGGTGGAGTTTATCTCTGCCATGCATAATAATTATTGCCAAGGTACAACCGTCGGCTTTCATAGCTATTCGACCCATTATTGTATGGTTCAACAATCAAGTCATTTTCCCAACCAATGAAATCAATGGTAGAACCAACACGCGCAATCAACGTTATGCCATAGTTTTCAAACACCAACATACAAATTGAAACCAATACCAATGTTTTGACCATGTGGCAATGTGTTGTAACAATTCATGTCAAGAGTTTAACCCATGCGCCAATGCAGTTTTGAGTTAGGTGTGATATCAAATGAAATACATCAAAGGTTTAACCATAACACCTATATATTTTTATGAAACCAATGGTCAATCAAACCAAATTAAAGAACATATAAATCCAATTGCCAATGCATCACAAACTTAATGAGACAAAGTCATAATCAATCGAAGCATAAATACAAATCAAAAGATCTTGCCAACTATGTAATGATAAGTGAAAAGTAAGCTCAATAGGCACGTCGAAAAGAAGGATAATGACAGTTCAACAATGATTTTAATGCGACTTCGAAAGACCAAGTTTTCATGCTTTCAGTCATGAAAACAAAACGAAAGTAAGTGTGCAAAAGGTGCAAAGAATAAAAGTGTCGTTTATTTGAAAATTGCGACGAAAAATTGATGTTTGGAAAACATTGGTGTAGGCAGCTTATAAGACAATGGAAAAATGTGAATTGGCTGCCAACACAACCCTACAAGGATCGACCATGATCCCTTTAGGGGACACAATAAAGCTTAACAAACATCCCGACATTACACAAAAACTACACTTGTTCAGATTTAGGCAAATCTGGTAGTAGTGACACCTCTCAAAAATAAGTTGAAGGTGGGCGGGATGATTGGATCTCTTATGAGAATGTGACTCCAGATCATCAAGATATGTCTCGACTATATGTTTTAGGTCATGGAAGGTGAACGACATGGCCCGCTGAAAAGTAGATCCAACATTTTTTAGGCCAAAAGGCATTTTTTTATATGAAAATGTACCCCAAGGACATATGAAACCAGTCTTATGTTGATCCTCGGGTTTGATCTAAATCTGATTCTACCATGAGAAACCATCCATAAAAGAAAAAACTTCACAACTCGCACATTCATCGATAATTTGATCAATCAATGGGGTAGAAAAGTTATCTTTCGGGCAAGATTTATTCAAATTACGGAAGTCCATGCACACATGAATCATACCTTGTTTTTTATTGAAGGGAACAAGGTTTGATACCCATTCTGTCAATTGAACTTGGTAGATGAAACCAACCTTAATAAATTTCTCTACCTCAGCCTTGATAGTTGTTTCCTTGCAAGGGTTCACTGGGCGAAGCTTCTGCCGAACAGGCTTTGCATCGGGATAAGTCATAATCTCGTGTTCGACTATACGAGGGTCAATGCCTGACATTTCCTCATAAGACCAATAAAAAACATCGCGAAACTTTTTAAATAATTCAATGTACACCTGAATCGCCTCAGGGGAACAATCTACTCCGTTGAAGACGTTTTCAACGATTCCAAGGGTTTTAGAGATGTCAATTGGAATCATCTTGGCTATACTCGCCATGTTTCCCTTAGCATAGATTATGTGTGTGGCCAAAGGGTTAACATGACAAGTGACATCTTTGTTCATGGTCGTGGTAAACTCTCTTGCTTCCACTCTCCTAAGCTCAGGTAAAACGTATGATCTATGGTGAAGATCATACCAAGGTCTATTCGGCCCAGTCATTGCTTCTAAAATCGCCTCATCGATGGGAAAGACCAAGTCCAAAGGATCATGAGTAGTAAGAGAGTCTTTAGCCCAAATAGGCTCAAGAACAGGATCTAGCTCTTGAGGGGGAGTTGGATCAGAGTTGGATGAGGTTTGTTGAATGATGTTGTACGCAGCCTCAGTTGCGGATAGGGTCATTTCCATGCCAGGATTCCCTACCTCTTCCATCGAAGATGATGGGGAAGGTAAAGACCACGGATCTTTAAAATAAGTCGTTCGAAAAGAAGCTACTTGAAAGATCGCATCCTCATGCCAATCATGGACAACCAGAATAAACTTGACATCATTCAAAGGTGGTTGAAAATCAAAAGTTCCCATTAAATATGGAAATAGTCTAGAACCTAAGTTGACGATACCTTGTTGTGTGTTATCAATCATTGGGACCATGGATGCCCCCGATGAAGGGTCGGGACGGGAGAAGGATAACTGATCAACGGTTAAAATCCTGCCTTCATGAGGAAAACATAAGACACAAAAAATAAAGGATATAACCATTGTCATTGCGTAGGTCCAACTTCGTCCTAACAAAAGGTTGTAGTCAAGAGGCGCGTCGACTATTTCGACCTCGACACACACAATTTTTCCCTCCAACTATACAAGGAAGGAGGGGATTATGTCATACGGTCGAAAAGAATGATCATCAAATGCAATTAACAATGTCGACGACAGAGACAAATCGGGTTTACCAATAGCCTTCCAACATGCCAATGAAATCACACAAGTTGACACACCCTCATCTACCACTGTGCGGAAAATATTTTGTGTCAACGATTTTGTGGCGTAAACCACTACTATATGGAAGGCAACATGGTAAGGAAAACGAGGTTTATGATCGAAAGGGTCAAAAATGATAGTTCCCGAGTTAGTTGGCTTAGTAGCACCCAAGACAAACATCAATGCTTTTCTCTATGAGGGGCAACTCTAGAGGACTTCCAGGGAAAACATTGCACAAGGGGTTTGCACCAGATCCTCAACGACAAAGTAATTATGAGCATCCCTTGCATTCAGATTATGAGAACCTTTTTTAAACACACCTTTTGGGATGTGAGTCATTGTTTCTCCCATGGCCTTCTCAATATGAAGAGGAGGTTATGGATTGGAAGCTTCTTTTCCCTTCTCAGCAGATTCAGGAATTCCATAATCACGAGCCATGGTCTGAAGATGAGCATTTGATCTCATGTATATGTTTGCAGCTCCATTATTAGCATTAAGTGTGGAGGCACCCTGATTTAACCCAGGCACGTTTATGGATGAGGAAGCATGTGCCATATTTTTTCCTTGAGGGAAAGGGTTATTTAACACAGCAGGTTGTTGCTATGCCAAAAGTTTTTGGGTTTCCTTAAGCTGAGGGCATTGGTGAGTCAAGTGATCATCCATGCAAAGCTTACACGAAAACTTAACCTTCTTCTTCTCATTTTTTCCCTCACTCGAATTTTTAGCATCCTTTTTACCCCCCTTACCCTTCTTTCCCTTGGCCTTTCTTTTTCCCTCGGGTCGTTGGTTACCTTTGGGATTTATCGTCTGCACACTGTGTACTTTCAACATTTGGGTTGCGGGGGAAGCCAAACTAGGAGTCTAGCTGGACACGATCTATTGGAGTGATAATTGTTGCAATTGGTTAGACAACTAATTTATGGGCTTACTTTGTGTTGAGGCTACTATACCATCGGCATGAGACCCAGACTTCCGTTTGGTTTTGTCAAAAGTTGATCATGGTGCATCTAGAAGAATATCATACAACATATCGGATTGAGAATAAATCAATTCTAGTTGTTGGGCTCTCATAATATCCTCTTCCTCAGAGAACACTCTAGAAGTCGCGACGTCTTTGGTGACATGTTTGGAAACACAAGGTAACAAATACTTGAGGAACCACTCGAGAAGAAATGAAGGAGGGACCTTTACTTTGATCAAGTTATTTCAATGACGCCATTCTTGGATATGATTGGAGATATGGAAAACCTTCATCTGCTCAAAGTTGTCCAACAACTCTATGCCGGCATCGTATCTCACTAGTAGCTGAAAATGGTTTAATAAAACCATTGCCTAGTCATTACAGTAATAATACTTCAAGTTGTCGATCTCAATATACCATTTCGCAACACCCCCTACAAGAGTGCGTCGAAACAATCGCAACTGGATAGAGTCATCCTTCAATGAGTTGGAGGAGAACCATAAGTGAAACGGTGTAACATGATCATCTGGATATTCTCCAGGCTTGCCTTCAAACTTTGGTATGTCTGAGGGAAACTTAGTTGGCATAGGAGGCCAACGTGGATCATGAAAGATAGGATCATTCAACAACCTCGAAAAATTTGGAAAATGAAGAGTTTCCAAAAAAGGTAACCTAGGTTAAGGAGCATTTAAAGAAAAGAGGAACCTTGATTTTGACCGACATTAGATTGTCAGGAAAAGTTTGCTTGTTGACCAAGGTTCTGGTAAAAACCAGGGTGTCCTTGGCCAATATAAAGAGTTTGTGTTCTAGTCTGCATCGTCGACGAATTCACATAATTTGTTGACATACCTTGGGTAGGGATTGCTCCATGCATGGTATTGCAAAGACCTTGGGTGGGGTTTCCACCAACCGATCCTCCTCTCATAGGCATTGAGCCTTGCTCGGGGTTCCACTAAGCATGGGAGAGGTTTCCCCCGATCAACATCCCTTGAGAAGGTAGAGAACCTTGCTAGAGATTTCCAAGACCTTGAGAGGAGAAGGCTCATGTCATACCTCCCTATGAAGGAACAAATCCTTGCATAGGATTGGGTTGATTGAATAAGGGGTTGCCCCCCAACGAAAATGTGGATGGTGAGAAAGCATTGTTTCTGAAAGCCCCAAACAAAGAGAAAGGCATAGACCCAACCAGAGTCATATAGGACTGAGATCCATGACTCCTTCCACTAAACAAGTTGGAATTGGTTTTAAGCCCGGATGGTTGCTAGAAAGCACCTCCAAGCGAGGGGGATGGAGGAGGGATATGATCCAGATGGATGTCGGTGGCCCCCTACCTATTCCAACTAGTTCATTTTGGCAGTTTTCTAGTTTGGCAGTTTTTTCCTAGTTTTCGGGTCACTGACTACCGGGGTCATTTTGAGGCCCTAAATAGCGTTTTTAGATCTCACCACAATCATCCTACATGGTCTGACGGAAATATGTGTAGTCCTCGTATATACCTTTCCAACTGGCTATCGTGCGCCTAAAACGGAGATCGTATGCAAAAATTACGACCCCGGGATGTTGATGTACTAGCTTACCCCAACTGGGCCCACATGACGTTTGGTGCCTCATCTCCTAGGGTTAGGTTTTTGGATGTCTAGGGTTTTGGCATTCCTGTTTATTGTAAAAAAGGCTAGGAAAGCCTCATTGTAACCATTTTCTTATGAATGAACGCAATCGTCACATCTCTTCTCAGAGATAATCTGCCACCATTCTAGCAAGCTTGTTTTCCGTTGCATTTTACAATTTCAACATATTTTCTTATTGAATAGAAACCAATTTTATTGTATCTCTGTTATTATCTTTGTTATTATTGTGTCTTTGTGTTAAGAATAATAATAATCTATATTTGTTTTCGTTTTGATCACGAAATCTGAATCAGTGGTATTAGAGCGGTATGCTCCTTGTCATTTCTTAATGCATGTCCCCAACGAGGTCAAGGTACAAAGAATTAGGTCTCGAGATTGTTTCTATTGAGGAAAAAAAATATTGCACGCCCAAGCGACCTCTCATGGAAGGAGAAAAGAAAGACGATGGGACAAGAGATCCTTTCAAAATGTTTCTCGAAGAAGCCCTCACGCAACAGAGGAATGAAATGATGGATAGTTTTGCGCAAATCCTTCGGTGGCTATCAAAAGGCAACACATCTTCCTCGAAAGGAGTCGTTTCCCCCTTCAAGGTACAAATCAACTTTGATATTCCCGTATTTGAAGGTCAAATAGACGTAGATGTTGTAGACAAATGGTTAAATCTACTAGAAGGGTATTTTTTTGTCCATAATTTTTCGAACAGAGAAAAGATTATGTTTGCACTCCTCAAAGTCATCCCCCATGTCAAAGATTGGTGGGAGACTTTATGTGAAGAAAATAAAACAGAGGAACCCTCATTATTTACAGTCACGGTCACCTAGGAGTCCTTCAGGGATGCTATCAAGGAAAAATACTAACGTGTCGGAAGTTATGACGATCTGTATACAAAATGGACCACACTACAGTAGGAAAGAGACCAAGCAGTGACAGAGTTCACAAATATCTTCCATACCTTGCGCACCAAGATGGGTATCAAATATTTTGAGTGAAATTCGGTGCTCAAGTATCGTGGTGGTCTGCATAGATACATCCCGGCCGAAAAGGACTTTTTGTACATCTTGTCCTTGGGCGCAGCCTATCGATATGTCATCAAAATCGAGCAAAAGATTAAACAAAAGACACGGAAATTTGGGCCTGGGAACCCCTCACATCAGAAGCAATTAAATGGAAGCCCCAACCTATAGAAATAATGACAGAGCAAAGACAGATAGCCTCAGGAAAACTATCCTAGGCCGCAAGAAAAGAAGGACAGTAAAAAGACAAAGAAATATACCAGGAATTGGTGTGACTTCCATAAGAGCCCCTAGCATAACACTGTTGATTGTCGCTCCAAGCAATCACCGGTGGCTGAGGTGAAAGCCTCTGAATCAGATGTGGGTTACAACTATGAGTCAGAATGAGAAAGGGGGAGACGGATCATTGACACAGAACCCAATGCCACTGTTGCTACCACCAAGGTCCAGCCCGGTGAACCAAATGAGACAAAAGAAGGTGAGCACCTCTTTCATTCACAGATGTGGGTAAAAGGCACCCCGCTGCACTTTATCGTTGATAGAGGTAGCTAGAAGAGGTCTTCAAGCAGCTAGCCCTATCGACAACGCCATACCCGTAGCCCTACACCATTGGATGGCTTCACTAAGGAAGCGATCTCCACGTCAACCAATAATGTCACCTATCGTACGACATCAAGCCCTTTAAAGATGAGGTATTGTGTGATGTTGCTCCTCTCGAAGTTTGTAATGTTCTTTTGGGACAACCTTATTTATGGAAACGTCATTTTGTATATGAGTCTAGGTATTGCAGTGTTATTATTACTTTGAACAGGAAACTATACGGGATACCTGAGGCAGTCCCACCTAGTGCTATTTCCTTGATCTCTGTCAAGCAATGTAGGAAGCTCATCTCTCAATCCGGGAATTTTGTCTTCTTCGTGATTAGGTCTCAGAGTGAGCAAAAGATTGTGGTCACATCCAGGGCCTCCGCGACCGACCTCTCCCGACTACAGAAGCAAGTGGACAAGGTCGTGGAAGAATACAAAGATATCTTCTCCTCACCTACCAAGGTACCTTTGCACTGTCAGGTCAAGCATCCCATTGATCTGACCCCTGGCGCACCGCTGCCCAATGGGCCATTCTACAACTACTCTCTGTTAGAGAATGAGGAGTCAAGCGACAGATCCAATAACTGCTCCACAAGGGGCACATCTATTCCATCTCATCGTCTTGTGGGAGCCCAATCGTGTTGGTGCAGAAGAAAGATGGGACCTGGCGACTCTGCATTGATTTTCGAGCCCTAAATAAAATCATAGTCAGGAATGGATACCTAATTCCCCGAATCGACGATCTCCTTTATCAACTCAAGTGGGCCAAATACTTTATTAAGATTGATCTGAAGTCTAGCTACCACCAGGTCCCCATAGAACAGAAAGATGTATGGAAGACCTCCTTCAAGTCAAAATAAGGTCTTTTTGAATGGTTGGTCATGCCCTTTGGTTTGACAAATGCTCCAACAACTTTCATGAGGATGATGGATGATATCATGTAACCTTTCACCAATACTTTTGTAGTGGTGTATCTGGATGACATCCTCATATACAACAAGACTTGGGCGAAACACTTGCAGCATGTTCAACAAGTTTTGCACACCCTGCGGCAGCACAAGCTATATGCCAACATGGAAAATTGTCCATTTGGCATGGACATGGTCCAATACCTCGGCTACATCATGGATCAGCATGGTGTGCATGTGGATCCATCCAAGATCCAGGTCATCTGTGACTGGCCAGCCCCAACAACACTCACTAAGCTTTGGAGCATCCTAGGCCTTGCCAATTTCTATCGTAGGTTCGTGTTGAGATTCTTCCATATTGCATGGGCCCTCAACCAAGTAACCAGGGGTGGTGGTAAGGCAAGATCTGTGTGGGGTCTATCCCAACAACAAGCATTTGATGATATAAAGCAGCGCTTGTTCTCATACCCAGTACTTTCATTACTGGACCTGCAACATCCCTTTGAGATCAAGACAGATGCTTCAGACTATGCTACGGATGCAGTTCTCACTCAACACGACCACCTCGTGGCCTATCATAGTGAGACAATATCAAATGTTTTCTATAAGTACCCTACTTATGACAAAGAAATGTACTCCATTGTGCAAGCTTGTCGCTAATGGAGACATTACATTCTCGGGAAGAAGACAGTCATCCACATGGATCATAAACCACTGCAGTTCATTCAGACATAAGGCAAATTGCAGAATGACTACCATTAGAAGTGGTCCACATACTTGTAGCAGTCCACCTCAACATCAATTATAAAACAGGTAGTACCAATCGAGTCGTTGATTCCCTCATCCAACTTCTAGTCGCAACACTCACCATGGTGCTAGACTCTTATGGCCACGAGACCTCCAGATGGCCCAACCTCTATGAGACAAACCCTGACTTTGCCACCTCATACCATATGTTGGGCGCAAACTCAGTTTTCGCTAATTTCCATCTTCATGATGGGTTATTGTGTCAATAAGGCCATATCCGCATTCCATCAAGCGAGCGAGCAAAGCTGATTTGGGAATCCCACTACAGTTGGGTGGAAGGACACTTCAGCGTCGAAAAGACAGTAGCAGTGCTGCAGAAACATGTCTACTGGCTAAAACTTCAATAGTATGTCAGAAAGTATATCAGGTCCTGCGTTGTCTGCATTATTGCCAAACCAACCACTAAGAAATAGAGTATGTACACCCCTCTTTATACTCCTGAAAAGCAGTGGGAATCCATCTCAATGGACTACAAGTCGGGCCTTTCGTCCACCAAGAGGGGAAATGGTTGTGTTTTTGTGGTTGTTGATCGCTTTTACAAGATGGCGATTATGGGTGCCTGCAAGAAGAGCATCACAACAGAGGCCACTACCAAGCTCTTCTTTGAACGAGTTTGGGTACATTTTGGAATCCCACAAACCATTGTCTCATATCGGGAAAGTCGGTTCCTCAACACATTTTGGTTGAGCCTCTGGTCACTGTTGGACACCAAGCTCACCAATTCCATTGCCTTTCACCCCTAGACAGATGACCAAACTAAGGTCATCAATCAGATGATAGTGCATATCTTGTGCATGTACAATTCCAAGCACCCCCGCAAATGGGATGAGAGTCTTCCCTATGTTCAGCATAGCTACAACAGATACCTACATAGCTCACTCCATATGTTCAGCATAGCTACAACATAGACCTACATATCTCAACTGACCACAGCCCCTTTCAGGTTGGGTTGGGATTCCAACCAATGGGTCTCATAGATGTTGCACTACCTATGGCGGCCACCCCAGTTGATTCATCACTTGCTCCAACTGAAGCTCACAAATCCTACCGGTTCATTGAGCAGATCCATCACATCCTCCAACATGTTCAGGATATTTTACAGAAGTCCAATTCCAAGTACAAGTAGTTCCATGATCAACATCGGGTGCCACATAAGTTTCAGGCGGGAGACAAAGTGTGGTTACACTTGCAGAAAGAACGCCTTACAGGGCCCCATAGGAAGCTTCGCCCACTCCGTTATGGACACTACACCATCACCAAGTTTGTGGGTGATAATTCTTTTGAGCTCAACATTCCCCCTTTCCTTGGCCTACACCTAGTGTTCAACATGGATCTCCTTCAGTCATACTTCCCACCATTATTGGACACCTCAGAGATAGCAGAAAAATTGGCACCAACAGATCTCGACCCTGACTGCATGAAACAAGAATCCAGTGAAAATGTTGTGGACACATAGGTCAAGGGAACTCTCCAACAAAGGATCCATATTTATCGAGTTGTCAAAGCAGGGCAACTCCTGCACCAAGGCAAGTGGCTCACCTAGGGCCAAATTTAGTAGAGATTTCCTCATTTGATGGGGGAACTCAATGAAATGGATACCATTGCTTCCTAAGTAGGGAGGATTGATACAGATGGATTTCAATGGCCCCCCACCGATTCCAACTAGCTCATTTTGGCAGTTTTCTAATTTGGCAGTTTTTTCCTAGTTTTCGGGTCCCTGACTTCTGGGGCCATTTTGAGGCCCTAAGAAATGTTTTTAGGGCTCACCATAGTTATATTGTAAATGGAGTTAGATTCTGATAACAACATGTGTAAATGGCTCGAATAGACCTTTCCAATGGGCTATCGTGCACCTAAAACGGAGATCGTATGCAAAAGTTACGACCCCGGGAAGTTGATGTACTAGCTTATCCCAATGGGGCCCACATGAATTTTGGAGCTTCATCTCCTAGGGTTAGGTTTTTGGATGTCTAGGGTTTTGGCATTCCTATTTATTGTAAAAAATGTTGGGAGAGCCTCATTGTAACCATATTCTTGAGAATGAGCGCAGTCGTCACATCTCTTCTCAGAGATAAGTCGCCACCATTCTAGCAAGCTTGTTTTCCGCTGCATTTTACAGTTTCAACATATTTTCTTATTGAATAGAAACCAGTTTTATTGTATCTATGTTATTATATTTGTTATTATTGTGTCTCTGTGTTAAGAATAACAATAATAATCTATATTCATTTTCGTTCTGCTCATAAAATCTGGATCAGGATATGACCCCCACCGTAAGGGACTGCATTAAATGGAGCAAAGGTGCTTGTGAAGGATCCTTGTAAGGGAGCATTAGAACTCCATGCCCCAAATCAATAGTTTGTACATTGAAGTAAGTTAAAGTCGAGCTTGTATCGAAACCTGACATCTCGTATGAAAAAAGAGCGTCAGAAACGTTCTGTATAGAAGGAACAATGGTCGTAGTCATTGTAGAGACTGTGTCACTTACATAAGTTGTAGGTGTTTGGCTAGAAGTAATCCTTGTAGGTGAAGGTGGGGGAGGGGGGATGGAACCCCTTCCAGCCACAACCGGGATGGGAGTATGAGGAATCCCTGTAGAGGTAGCATTATTTTCTTCCATCGCCAATTGCCTAACAAGAAAACGATAAGGAGTAGTCACCTCGGGAGGGACTACCTAAACAAGGATTGGCGTCGATAGATCAGTGATCAGAGGGTTTACGGCCCTAAAGCATTCAGCTTCGAGGTAAAAAATGATAGTCTCCTCCGGTGCAAGTGTATATTCTCTAGGAACAGGCTTGGGCACAAATTCTTGTGTCCCGGTCGATTCAAAAGAACCCTCTTGATCTAGCCTTCGCCTCAGTGATGGCGAAGGTGGCTCCAAAGTTACCGGCGGCAGGCACTGAAGCCTATGCGAATGACGGAGTTGCTGATCTTCGACCTTATGAAATGATCAACCGACACTCTAAGGTCAAGCTAGGGAGAACCACAAAGCACACACTACAAAGTCCCTAAAGACAAATCAAGCAATCAAGAGAATGGTAGGAAGAACAATTACGCCAACCAACACTAGAGAAACTTACCAGTGCAAGTGTAACTCGAACACGGAAACACCCTCTGGGTATACTCTGCAAAGCATGGTTCAACGTCTATCCTAGTTACCAGGGTATACCCCCGCAGTCACTTGTGTGAGTCCTTATAAAAAGGCAACTGGGTTTCCAACACATAGTCAGTCACCAGGCAGGTATAGTTGACAGTCTGGTTGATCGTAATGAGCAGGATAGCTAAGTCTGAAGCCTTTCAAGGGTACCGAAGGTAAATGGTCTGGAAGACAATTGAGGATCCAAAATAGATTCGAGGTCCACAAAGCTCCGTAGTCAAATGTGATTAGCAAAAATCTCAATAATTGCCCTTAATATACGATCCCCACTACGCTTGGTCTGGCTTTGGAGGGGTTATCTCCTCTACCTTTCCTCATGCAACCTCGTGTTTAGCCCCTTTGTTAGAGGGGGGTCCTAGCTAACTTTTACAATACTAGACTTCAACACTCCCTATATTAGACTCTTAAGTTTATTTTAATGGCCTTGAAGAGTTTCCTCTCCACACATATTCCAAGGCCCTAAAGCCTAGACTACTTGGTGTACCCTATAAACAAAAAGTCTAGTTGATTTTAGCATTAAGCGTTAGTTTTAGTGGCTTGATTACTCGGGGGGTATGGAAGTGAAACTCGTGGTGTTATTTGAGAGATGAAAGAGAAGAGTTAATAAGATTTTATAACATTGTGTTGAAAGAAAACTACGTTTTAGATATGAAAAAATGGCTTTCACTAGTACATATGACCAAATTTGCGACGGTTTTTCGTTGATATTGCCACACTTATCCGACGTAATTTCCACAAAATCCGAGACTTTTTTTCGTCACTATATCCACAATCCAAGTGTTCGTGGAAACATCGACGAAATTATCTCTCCACGTGTCATCACCATCAAAATGGGTTAACCCTATGAATCGTCGAAATTACGATGAAACTTCGTCGCAATTGCGAGGCACAACCGTGGCAATTACGACGAAACTTAGTCACAATTGCAATGAAACTTTATGCCAAGACAAAAACTTATGACGCAGATGTTGTATGTGCGACACAAAACCGTGGCAAATTGTGACGAAACTTCGTGGCAATAGCGATGAAAATTTATGTCAAAACCAAACTTACGACGTAGATGCTATATGTGCGACGAAAAACCATGGCAAATTGCGACGAACTTTCATCCCTATTGCCATGGTTGTTCAAAATAAAAATTGGCTTCCGACGAACTATCGTCGATATTGCGACAATGACTTTAAGTTTAAAAAAAAAAAATAACACAAGATATGGTATTACCATATTACATTGTGATATGGTAATACCATATTACAATGTGATATGGTAATACCATATCACAATGTGATATGGCATTACCATATCACAATGTAATATGGCATTTCCATATCACAATGTAATATGGCAATGCCATATCACATTGTAATATGGCAATGCGATATCACATTGTAATATGGCAATGCCATATCACATTGTAATATGGGATCACCATATTACATTGTAATATGGTAATGCCATATTACCATATTACAATGTAATATGGGATTACCATATTACATTGTAATATGGTAATGCCATATTACATTGTAATATGGCAATGCCATATTACAATATAATATGGGATTACCATATTACATTGTAATATGGTAATGCCATATTACAATGTAATATGTGATTACCATATCACAATGTAATATGGGATTACCATATTACATTGTAATATGGTAATGCCATATTACATTGTAATATGGCATTACCATATTACAATGTCTCTACTTTCTCAATAAGATGCAAGAAGTTCTTTTTAAAAACAACTTAGGATAGTGATTTGTCCTTAGTGGGATGGTGATCTTGGCATTCAACAAGATAGGAAGTAATTCATTGATGACAAGTGTAGCAGGTGTGCAGGTCCACAAGTGTAGCAGGTGTGCAGGTCCACGTGTCATCACCATCAAAATGGGTTAACCCTATGAATCGTCGAAATTACGACGAAACTTCGTCGCAATTGCGAGGCACAACCGTGGCAATTACGACGAAACTTAGTCACAAATGCGATGAAACTTTATGCCAAGACAAAAACTTACAATGCAGATGTTGTATGTGCGACACAAAACCGTGGCAAATTGTGACGAAACTTCGTGGAAATAGTGACGAAAATTTATGTTAAAACCAAACTTACGACGTAGATGCTATATGTGCGACGAAAAACCGTGGCAAATTGCGACGAACTTTCGTCCCTATTGCCACAGTTGTTCAAAATAAAAATTGGCCTCTGACAAACTATCGTCGATATTGCGACGATGACTTTAAGTTTAAAAAAAAAAATAACACAAGATATGGTATTACCATATTACATTGTAATATGGTATTACCATATTACATTGTAATATGGTATACCATATTACAATGCCATATTACATTGTAATATGGTATTACCATATTACATTGCCATATTACATTGTAATATGGCATTACCATATCACAATGTAATATGGGATTCCCATATTACATTGTAATATGGGATTCCCATATTACATTGTAATATGGGATTCCCATATTACATTGTAATATGGCAATGCCATATTACAATGTAATATGGCAATGCCATATTACAATGTAATATGGGATTACCATATTACATTGTAATATGGTAATGCCATATTACATTGTAATATGGCAATGCCATATTACATTGTAATATGGAAATGCCATATTACATTGTAATATGGCAATGCCATATTACATTGTAATATGGCAATGTCATATTACAATATAATATGGGATTACCATATTACATTGTAATATGGTAATGCCATATTACAATGTAATATGNCACAATGTAATATGGGATTACCATATTACATTGTGATATGGTAATCACATATTACATTGTAATATGGCATTACCATATTACAATGTAATATGGTAATGCCATATTACATTGTAATATGGCATTACCATATTACAATGTCTCTACTTTCTCAACAAGATGCAAGAAGTTCTTTTTAAAAACAACTTAGGATAGTGATTTGTCCCGAGTGGGATGGTGATCTTGGCATTCAACAAGATAGGAAGTAATTCATTGATGACAAGTGTAGCAGGTGTGCAGTTCCACAAGTGTAGCAGGTGTGCAGGTCCACGTGTCATCACCATCAAAATGGGTTAACCCTATGAATCGTCGAAATTACGACGAAACTTTGTCGCAATTGCGAGGCACAATCGTGGCAATTACGACGAAACTTAGTCACAATTGCGATGAAACTTTATGCCAAGACAAAAACTTACGACGCAGATGTTGTATGTGCGACACAAAACCGTGGCAAATTGTGACGAAACTTCGTGGCAATAGTGACGAAAATTTATGTTAAAACCAAACTTACGACGTAGATGCTATATGTGCAACGAAAAATCGTGGCAAATTGCGACGAACTTTCGTCCCTATTGCCACGGTTGTTCAAAATAAAAATTGGCTTCCGATGAACTATCGTCGATATTGCGACGATGACTTTAAGTTTAAAAAAAAAAATAACACAAGATATGGTATTACCATATTACATTGTAATATGCCATTACCATATCACAATGTAATATGGGATTACCATATTACATTGTAATATGGTAATGCCATATTACATTGCAATATGGAAATGCCATATTACAATGTCTCT
>ML796703.1:94781-141376 GCA_009831015.1 Picea engelmannii | reverse complement strand
TATATATATATAAGTATTTGAAAAAAAAAACTTTAAGATATCGCTGATTCAAAATTAACATCATGATGCACATAAAGAATTAACATCATGATGTGCATAAAAAAAAATCACCAAAAAGTTTAAATACATTTTTAAGTGTTTCACATAAATTTTAACTTTAACTTGTCTTTATACCACAAACAAAACTTAACCTCCCCAACTAATTATCTTCCCAACAAACTTCGATCTCCACATTCCTAACCATGGTTAGATTGTGCCATGTTTCCACATATTGTTTTGACCATGGTTAGATTGTGACATTTTTCCACATATTTTTTTGTGATATATAACATACAAAGGTGTATTCAGTTCAATTGTTTTTCGACACCATCCATCCATGTTGTAGTATGAAGCCCAAAATCCCTTGCAACCTCTAAATTTGCGTCAAAAAGTTGTGTACTAGTTACACATTATCTCCATTGTTTATGGCATTACTTTCGACTTGTGTACTCGTTACACATTATCTCCATTTTTTTATGGAATTAATTTCGACTTGATTTACACATATTTATATTAATTTCATATTTAAGATTCTATAGTTACCTAAATTATATAAATAATGATGTAAATGGGTAAAAAATTTAAAATAAAAATCTTGATGGCATATTGTGAAAATTGTATTTATAATTTTGGAAATGTAATATCCTTATTTTATGATGGATGGGTGGGTGTGATTTAACTTTGATTTCACTATTTGATTGGTGAGTGTGATTTAATTTTGATTTTATTGAAAATCGTAGACATGAAATACCATTTAAAAAATAAAAATCAATTGCTAGTTGGTTTTCATTAACGAGAACATAGAAGTGGGCAATTTCTTTCATTAATAGACATTAATTGACAACATTGTGTGACAATGTACCCATAAGCATGAGCATCTCTCTAGAAGTTAATTCTTGTTAATGGAAAATGTGTTGTTAGGGTAGTACGAGGAGCTTCCTATTCATTCTATTACCATGACCCACAAGGACTATGCTCTTGGTTTGGATGGAAGGAGGGTTCCCTGAAATATTGTTATACACCAAATACTTAGGATAGCATAATAAACTAGAGTACACACAACGTACACAAGATGTGAATGTGGAGCACAACTTCAAATGTGATAATAAAGATGAGGTGCACAATAACTCCTCGTAGAATAGGATAACCTCCTCCAAATACCCTAACATGAATGTTATGTACCAAATACTTAAGATAGCATAGTAAAATAAAGTAAATACAATATACACAAGATGTGAAGATGGAGCACAACTCCAAAAGTGATAATAGATATGAGTTACACAATAACTCGTTATAGAATAGGACAACATATTCTACATATCCCAATACATTCATATCTTTGAATCATGTGTTCATCTCCATATGATTATATTGAACTCTATATAAACATATTCTCATTCATTGCATGTGTGGGACCTTTATTAGGTCAACCCCTATTACATATACAATTACCCAATATATGCCCCCCTTGGGGTCATATTATAGTACCCTCCTTTGAAAATATGTGTCCTCAAAGCCTTTTATTTAATCGGTTTACATGTGATGAAACCAAGTAATAGGATTTCATATACTCCTACTCTCTTGCTACCATTGATGATTATCCATCAATACAAATTAAATTATTTTAAGTCTAAATCCTTGATAGCTAGTTGTTGCATAATTTTATTTCCTTTGATTCCATGTGTTGTTGTAATGACGTCTCTTGTTTGTTGTAGATATTTGGTTCTGATAATATCATGTTGAATAATGGTTTTGTGATACCATGTTCCATGAATATTGTTGTTGTTCACATCTTCTTCCTTGGTAATGCCAATGATGATCTTCTTGTCTTTCTTGGTATTTATGAGGATGTCAATATGGTTTCACCTTTGATGATTTCCCTTCATTATGCACATGCATGTAATCAATCTTGTTTTTAGAGACAATGGAATCATCTATCATCTATTCTTGGTATTTGATCAATTTATTCTATGAGATAATACCATCATATTTGACATGTACATCCTAAAGCCAGAGCTCAACTTCTTCAAGTATTTTCTGGTGACCTTCTTGAATCTTTTATTCATTCTCCTTTTTAAGATATAATGTGATGTCATTAATCAATTTCTTATGTCCTTCTTCAATTCTCGATTGCATTTCTAATTTTACCTCGTCGATATTTAGGGGTTCCTCAACCTTCTTGGAAATTTCCTCTTCAATTATTTTTGGTCATATTCTCTTCAATTTTTATGGTAATATATTCATCCATATTCTTGATTCAAACTCTTGTAGAAACCTTCTCACATTATTAACATCATTGAGAATATATTGACGATGTTTACATAGCCATCTAATTTCCTCATCTTTCTTTTTCAATTCTTCACTTGGCTCATTTTTTACTTATTTCAATTTTTTAACAAACATCAACAATCATTTATTAATGGAATGACACTCATTAATATCTTATTTTATTTCTTCAATATCCTTCTTCAATTTGGAAATTTCTTCTTTATCTTCATCTCTCCTAAATATAGGTATTGTCATTGGTTCTTATTTGGGCTCAACAGAAACTCTTATATTCTAATTCCCAAACATTTAATATTTATCCCAATTTGTGAAAATAGCTTTAAAATCATATTCTTAGTTATTTTCTCTTTCCAATGGATTTTGAATCACCACAATTAGACCTTGTAACCAAAAGTTATACAAGTTCTAAGTTAGCATATATTTTAAAACCTTGATTTGGAAAGTGTCCTGCTAGTCTATCTTGCAAGACAATCTTGCAAGATATCATAGCCTGGAATATCATTAGAATTTAGAGATACCTTTTAACATTGAAAAGAATATATTCCAAGATATGATATCAATTCTAATGAGTCGAGAAAAATTTATGATAACTTTCCCAAAACTTGTTGATGTTGGCCCCCTTCAAGAGAGAGAGTTTGTATGCTATTCCATGAGTCCAATTTTAATTTTTAACTTTGAAGGTGCAAACTTTTCAAAATAGAGACCAAGATCCTAAAATGCAATTTTTCTTAGAATGTTTTTTTGTTTCCAAATGTAATGCAACTACTTAATCTTTCAAGGAAGAATCCTAAAAGGAACTTTGGGGTCATAACTATTTTCTTTTATAAAAACATCCTAAGATACTAACACCAAACAAACATGCATAGTAAAATGCAAATGCAGTTAAGAAACTACAGTTTTTTTATTTTTTATTTGATTTTTTATATGCTTAGAAATGAAAATAACAAGCAACTGTATTTTTCTTTTTCAAAGAATAATCAAGAGAGAATGATGACAAACCAAAGACTAGCTCAGATCCTAAACCATTTTCTGAGAGCAGGGATTCACCAGAATCCACGAGAGGACCTAAATATCACAAGTACACCCTTAACCTTGACAACAAATAGAAAGAGACAAAGAAACAAAAAAAAAAATCTTTACAATTTCATAGATAATCTGAGCCTTGAATCTAGCCAAACCATAGTCAACAGAGGCCCCAAAAAGTCATGGAAACCTGAGAAGCCAAGGGTTTCCTGAAAGGAAAAACAATCTTTTTGAAAAAACTTTTCAAGATGACAGGCACGCATGTTGTGCACATTCAACCTATGTATGAATGCGGGCTATGTATAATATAGAACGTGTATGTGCATGGGTTGGGTATAGAACAAGGCGCGTACACTACTAAAAATTTTCAAAAAAGAGAAATATCCAGACATAGCACTCAACCCAGGAAAACTGGTAAGCACATGTAAGGTGACCAGAGACCCAAAAAGACTCAGAACACTTCAACAAACAGGAATTCAAGCCAAACAAAGATCTCCTAAAAATACCCTAGAGAGACTCCCCAGTAGAATATCCAATTCTGCTATGGGGAAAATCCCCATAATTTGGGTCTAGCGACTAGGTAGAGCCTTGGCACCTTAAAACACAGAAAATATTATATTCTACCCAAGTCAAACAAAACCTTACGATAATTAAGGGAAGAGAAAGAAGATTGAAATGTGCACCTTAAGTCCTTACAGTTGTTGTTTATCCCTTCCGGTTGTTGTCTATTCCAAGATTATAGGCCTCCTCCCAAAGCTGGCCTGAAACAATGTTACAGAACAAACTATGACAACATATGCATAACTACCAAGATCATCTAAAGGGTCAGTTATTCATGAAAACATTCATAAAAACAAACACATAGACATAAAGATCTGGAACAATAAGTTTTCTATTTTATTAATAACAAAATTGGAAGCTACAACCTGAATATGCACTATTCCCAATTGGAAGTTTTCTCTTTGTCTCCAAGTGCACTATTCCCAATATGTTATCCTCACAACCAACATATCAATATAGGAGAAAATGATGGATTGTATAAGGAGGATGTATGGAAGGGAATGTTGAGGATGAAACTCATAGCATAATGCAGAAGGCTTGGAATACAAGGGAGAAAATTTAGCAGAGTTCTCTTGCCTCCACAACTACATTTGAACCCAAAATCCGACGACTAATTTGTTTGAAATTTGACAGTTACACGTCTAAAAATCGACGAAATTTGTTTTGTTTAAGCGTAGGTGGGACATGGTCGGTTAGTCAACACATAATAGCAGAAGTCGGTTATCCGACTTCTACAGTCATCGGATTATTCTACCCCATAGGGGTCAGATATCTGACTTCATAGGGGCGTCGAACCTATGGTCTAGTCGTCGGATGAAAACTTCATGGATTCAGACCATCATGTCCCTTGGGAATTCTGATATCCGACTCCATAGGGTGTTGGACCTATGGCATTGTCGTCTAACACATAGTTCATGGGGTCAGATATCTGACGACGCTATATTGATTTAAAAAAAAAAATTGGACTCCCCATAGATTTCTATCAAGTCTCCTATCATCATTTGCACCATTCACTCTGTAATTA
Source organism: Picea engelmannii (assembly GCA_009831015.1). NCBI lineage: Eukaryota > Viridiplantae > Streptophyta > Pinopsida > Pinales > Pinaceae > Picea > Picea engelmannii. Next base: position 136,443 of record ML796703.1, on the reverse strand, counting down.
CCCCGGTATGTAACTACATGAGTAAGACTTGGATGATATCAAGATGAGGACAAGATATGAAAATGAATGACACACAAATGATAAAAATAGATGGAAGGAAAACAGTTCCTATCAATCATGAGCTAATGGAGTCATAAGGCATTGGATAAATGAGAGAGAGTGTCACAAACAACTACTTTGAAGAAGGTCATATGATAGAAGATGTTTTTTTACCATCTTCTACAAATTAGTAAATAAAGTAACTATCGATTTGATGCATTCATATTTAAGCTATGCACTTAAGGTAAAAAGGTCATAATTTGATACATTTGAACCTTTAGTATTTGTTGGAAATATGTTGTAGAAAACTAGTCTTGGGGGCTAAGATTTCCACTCATAAATAAAATTATAAAGGTGTTGTTTTATGGTTGTAATGTGCTTCCAAATATGCAACTTAGTTGATATAAAAAAGGAGGACACGTGCATAAATAAAGCAACAAATATAGCAAAAGGGAGAGCCTCCTCAAATTGCTTTACTCCTAGATGAATAAATTCATTACTAAGCTTTTATAAAAGAATGACAACAACAAAAATCTACAACAAATTGAAATGCATAAATAAACCATCCATCAAAGTGGATCAATACCTCAATCTTCCATTAATATTCAAGAATTCTTTTTCAAAGGAGTTCCATCCAGCTTCAATTCCTAAGCTTGATACTTCATCACTTATCAAACTCCAAAATATCCAAGTGCCAAATCCCTCATGAAAAGGAGAGAAGCTCCTCTTTATATAGAGGGAAATTCATCTTTGTTACAATAAAATACAATATTTGCTAACTAACTCCATGACAATTCAAATAATAATAAAATAATGTATTAGTTAAGCAACATCCTCCAAAAATAGCACATGAAGGTGAGGTGCCTCCTATAAATGAGTGGTTGACCATGCCAAGTGCTCCATCAAATAGTAAAATAATGCCTCAATAGTGCGCCCCCGAAGATGCTTGCATACAAATACAATAAAATATCATTGACATGGAGAGTGCTCCATATCCCAAAATATCAAGTGGTCCACAAGATGCATGATCAAGTGTGCAAGATACTGACTAGATGAATGTTATAGAAGAAAGGCTTGGTCAAGTCTCCAACAAGGAGAAGTGAGACTCCCCAACCAAAGACCTACATCAAATGATATGCTTCCATGAATATAAAGGGCTCCATAAAGTTGAATCCCCCCAAGTCGGTTCAATAGCTCCAAGGAGCCAACATCAAAGTTCCATCAATGTGATGAAGATCACAAAGTGAAACCTTTTACAATATGAGGTGTAACATATTATGAGGTTGTCAATTTTTAAATTTACAAATTTTGAATTTTGATTATGTAAGAAAAATCTGAAAATCAAGTCAAAATCTATGAATATCTTGAAGCCTTTCCAATGTCACATTCTATATATAAACTCCCCCGTTGATTTGAATTTATGCACACTCCAAACTATCTACAACATTTACGACAAAATCGACAAGAAATTTCCCATGGCACAAACTATTCATCACCATGTACTTGGGAGCTTCTATCTTCGAGTTCAATTGAAACTTTCTACCATCATATCTATGTGGTGAAGCAATGTTCATGTGTACCCATTTTGTGAGATCGCTTTGGTAAAATTATTGAACCCTAGTCCCGTCATACTAAATTTAGGATTGAGGAGGCATTATAATAGGTGGATGAGGACCACTATAGTCATATAAAGGTAAAGTGGCATGAGTAATGCAATACAAAGGAAATATCGAATATAAGTACTATGCAAGTGAGCAAGATTAGATTGATGGAATATGAAATACATGTACTATGCATGTCATTACTCCCAACCTATGCAATTCAATGACCGACTCACTACATGATTACTTGCATAGTTGGAAACCCATTGGAAATTTGAAATATGTATAAATGTATTAGTTATATATATGGTTATAATAATATTTTACAATTATTATTTATATATATGTTTTATAATAGTCATTCTTGGATAAAACCAATTTTATGCTAAAATGTCAAAGTGTACATTTAGTAGAGAAGAAGTTGAATATGAAGGTCACATAATTCCAAAGGAGAGAATCAAAGTTCATCCAAATAGAGTCAATGCAATCACATGGTGGCTAAAATTAAAAAATATCTCTAAAGAGTATTTTTGGGATTAATGGCACATTATTAAAGTTTTGTAAAAAAGTATGTCCATTGTTGACGATTAAAATCGCAACGAGGATTTTTCCCGCAAAGTATTGCTAAAGACTATCATTTAAACTAAGCTAATAATATATAATACTAGTAGGTGGGACCCCCTTGTAGATTGGAGGATCAGATAAGGTTCTTATTTGATATTTATGTTGTTGTTCGACACTGCTTACATGGTTCTACATGATTGATGATGAAATATTGGTTTCATTTATGGCAGATGGCAAATGGATAATGCATGTTATGTGTGGGTTTTGTTGCTCTAAAGTCTAAATTCTGTGTTATGAATGGCTTATGTCCGCTGGAATTACATTACTATTGTAGCCATGATTTGTCACATGTTACACCTGCACAAGACACATGTTAGTTATAACAAGAGACAAGATCAATATAAAAGAAAAGAATCCAAGAAAAACAAACTATGTCATGCCATGCTATACTATGCGCAATTGAAATTTAAAAGGGTTGATGTTAGTCCTAAATAGCAACGTTAGTGGCTATACGATTTTATTGAGTTATATGAAGGCGTGTGTGATATATGTTATAGTATGTTTGGGAAATGGTTAATATGGATCGGGTGGCACATTTGGAAAGCAATGTATGTTAGTTTCTATGCATGGATTAATGGCATGGATTAATTTTTGGTTGGTTGTCGTGTACTACGTAATTGAATGAAGGGAGGATGGAAGTGACGTGCAGTAAATGCACGTCACTCCATACCTCTCCCACTGGCTTTCACCTTAGCTTGGTTATTGTTCATTTGATTTTTGATGTGGTTAAGCTCTGATATTCAGGCGTGGAAGGAACTGCTCAACCAAGCTCGCATTTTTAAGGCCATTTGGTTACAGGTGTGTTTTTTTCGCCCGTCCATGAACTTGCTCTGTTTATGAAATAAATGTTGGCTCGGTGATGTATTTGTCTGTATTTTTATTGAGGCTAGCAACTGTGTAAACTCGTGGTGTTTCTCTGAAATGGATGTTTGTGTTATTCATTGCAAATGGAAAATTTGATGGTTGAAGTCGTGATTTCATTGACTGTTCTGTGTGGTGGAAGTCGTGATGGCTCTCTGTTGTCTCTATGGGTTTTCGTTGGAGGGTTTCATTCTATATGGACTTGTTGGTCGTCTCCTCATGGTCTTTTTAACCACGCCCGATCGTATTTGGTGTTATGGGGTTGCTGTGTAATTTTGAACCACCTTTGGGTCACTGCATATCGTTTTCCACCTGGTCGTGGGATTGCTTTATGTTATTAGTATATGCACAGTTGGTTATGGTGGATATTATGCCAAGAGGATTTCTTTAAGGTTGGTTTCAATTACCTGGGCTCTGCATTTCTATCAGCATTATTCGGCTTTTGGGGAAAACCATGAGGGTTATGCCCCTGCATTTTCTCGGTGTTGTTTACTTGCCAGTAATAAACCTCTGCTCATATGTTCATAGTATCTTCTACATGGGGTCGAACTGTCACCCTATCATACAAGCTAAGGGTTATAATGCGTTTGGTTCCACCTTGCTTGTCTCAAGGGTTTCTCACCTACTGTCGACAAGGTTGACCTCTAGTCTCCCTGTGTTGGTTCCATTGAGCGAACCATTGATTTTTCAGAGCCCAATTTTGATAAATTGAACCAATCACACCCTTTTGGGTATCTTGTTGACTGTCATGAGTTATTTTGAGTAGCATTGATAGTGGTTTTGATTATTGGTTCGTCTCTGTTTAATCGGGTTGATTACACAGTTGAAATCGAAAATCATAATTGGTATATAGTTGATGCATTCTTTTATTATGACAGTTGAATCGATAACCCACCATTGTTTTATGTTTTGATCAGGAGTAATTGGATATGTACAGTCACATAAATGTTGCCTTCCCTTATGTGTTGATCTGTGTGCTTCCTACAGCATGGTATAAACTGAAGTGATGGTTGTTGTTACTATGTGTTTAAATTGCTCGATCGGGATTATTGCAATTTAAAGTATTGATAGGTGTGGCTTGGTTGTCTACTGTGTATGATTTATGGATATTCTGCAATGTATCGTCTTATTGCACCATCAGATATGGGCATAGGGTTTTTAGTAGTATGGTTTCAATACAATTTAATTGTTAAATTGGTTAAAGGAATCCAATCGGGCACGTTTTAAAAGAGCTTGTGTCTGTGTTTGATTTGAATAATTAATTTATGGGCAGTGGTGATGTTTTTATGTTGAACAAAGTTGAAACAAATGACTGTGTGTTCCTTGGATTTTGTTTTGAATATGAAAGGGAAGTAAATGAAAAAGAAACAAAAGTTTTTTTAACAAGATGGGTGAAGTCATGAGGATTATGAGTATGATTATTCTGTGTTAATTGAAAGATTTTAAGGAAATTGAATGTGGACAATGAACAAGTTTTAACACACAGTATTGTTTAATTGGCCACAGTAATTGTTTAATTGATGCAGGAATAGTTGTATTGAATACAGAACTATTTTTATGGATTACTTAATTGATTTTTCGAACAATATCCGCTCTTTTCCCCTACCATTATTCCACTTTTCGCTAATTACAATTCCCCTCGCCTTCCCGTATTCACTATCCACTCCTTGTTCCTAAAATTTAATTACAGTTAAGATAAGTTATGTAATTTAAAGTTAAGGGATCGCATGGATGAATTACAGTGATTTATTGTTTTGGTTTATGATACAATTGATTGTTTGTTGTCTGTGAGCAGTAATCATGATCTTTTCCCCCTCATTTTAACAGTTTTCGCTCAATAAAACCCCTCACATATCCCAGAACCTTTGTTCACCCCTTGCTCATTGACAACTATTAAACAATTTATATGGATTGGATGGCATGAGTCTGATATGTTGTTGAGCCAAATTTTAATTCATATTTTAAAAGAGTTGTCGTGTATGTTTGTTAAAGAAACTATTTGATAATCAACTATGCATACAGGAACGAGTTTTTTCAGCAAAGGTAACCATAGCATAGGTAACCGAGGAAGAGGTAATTGGAACAGGGGCCCTAGAAGGCCAATATTCTCTATACACTTTGATGTAGACTCGCAAGAGTTAGGCCAGTTATTTCAAGCTGGGTTTTTTAACTGGATTGGGCAAGGAGTGGTCCAACTTAGGCCCGAAAGGCCTCCCTTCCAAGCCCCACAAGTCTCTGGTATCCCCATGCCTCCTCATGTCTCACTACATCTTGAAGTTCCTGAAAACTATGGATGGCAAGAGATTGTCCACCCGACAGTCTCCCAACATCGTGACTGGCCTAATTTGTATTTACCTACTCCCCTGCCTATCAATAAAATTGTCCAAGCTACCCCTGTCCACTCACCAGTTCAGTCTTCCCATGCAAGAAAAAGGTTGAAAATCAAGGCCCACCATGCCCCTGACAAAGGAAAAGCCATTGATGCCCCTTCCTCACCCTCAAATGACTCTGATAAATCCATGTCTTCCCGCATGCATTTGAGAGATGATTCCTCTCGTGTGATCAGCGAGATTAGGCCTAAAGGCTCCACACAACCTAAGGCAAATTCAGAGGGATCAAAAGGTGACAACAACAACAAGGGAAGATTGCCTCCCAGAGTGGAAAATATGGATTTTAAGTTTTTTATTTATTAATTGTTGAGAATAGTTGACTTCTGAAATTTTGGACAACACATTATTTTTGGATATATGGGTAATATATTTTGGAAATAATTTCAATTATCATTGAGATAAATTTTCAAATATGAATGTGATGATGGGAGTCACAAGGAGGAATGTTTTGTTTGATTAACTAGTTGTGTTAGTATTGTTAAAAGCTAAAGGGAGTCACAAGGGGTCCCACCTACTAGTTATTATTTATTTTAAAACCCTTATTATGATTTATTACTTTTCCCCCTTAACTAAAAAGTTGGTTGAGTTTTAGTTAACTTAACTAAGGAAGTAGTTCAACTACTTCAACCAATTGTAAATTGCTTAAAGGCAAAAGGAAAGGGAGGAACAAGAGGAGGATAGAAGGAGAAGCTTACTAAGGTTTGCTCTTTGAGTTCTGTTGAGATAGTTCAGTTTTCATTCATTCCTTAATTCATTAGAAGCCTAATTATTATTTATGATAGCAGGGTCCTATTATAGACAACAAGATTCAGGGCTGAATTACATCATTCAGACACTTGTTTTTCAGAGGTGTTGATCTATCTTTGATAGTTTATGTAGACTTTTATGTTTGTGAATTAGATTTCATGACTGACAAAGGCTATTGTGCAGAGTCGAGTGGGCAGCAATTTGTGGCAAGCTGATCCAGCTTTTAAAGTTCAATTTTTTTATTTTCTATCACAAGTCCTTTTGTATGTTTCATCGGGGACGTCTAAGTTTGACTTTGGTCCAAAACTTCCTCAGGAAATTTTGTAAAGAGAACGATTATTTGATGAATTGGAATGAAATAAAGGATTGCTTTATGTCTCATCAATTTTGATTGTTGACTTGGTGTCTTTACTTCTGTCTCTATATTTATTTCATCATCTGTTATGTTCAGAAAATCACATAAATAATGAATTTTTCAGCAAGCTTTTATTTATAAAAAAAACTAGCCTAAGCACTTGTAAACAATACTTGTGAATTAGGATAACATTTTTTATGGCTATAAACATAGGGTGATATTCTCATCTATCTTGCTTTAACCAAGTAAGATCGGAAAATTCTTGAGTAAGTTCATTTCATATCTTTTCCTCAACACTCACCTAGTAGCATTTCTTTGGAACATGTTAAAGAAAAACTCATTTTAAATGGACAAGGAAAAAAAGGGACAAGGAGGTGAGGTGCCTAAAAGAGGTGTTGTGTGTGATTTCGTGCAAGGGTTTACTAAATGTACTTAGTCAATAGGTTGGAATTGTTGGTGCATACAGAAAATAAAAAGTACAAAATATGTGAGTGAGCAAAGCTAAATCAATTACATCCTTTAACATGCAATCAATGAAAATTTAAAGACAAGGGCAAAGAAAACCTTTGAATGATCTTCTCAGTCAACTGTCAATTGATTTGGTGCTAGTGAAGGTGGATCCAAGTAAAGGAAGCCTCTTTTGTGAACCTGCACACAGAGATAACCAAAAAAACAACACTATTAAGCATTTTTGGGTTGGAAGTTTACATGGAAGCAATGTGGCACTTGTGATATTACAAAATTTATCATGTTGATGTCATACAAGAACCTTGTGAAAGTATTGAAAGATTATGCACACAATCTGCATGGCCCATGAATTGATGTGCCAAATACTCATATATTTGGTCATTTGAATGATTCGACTTAGATAACTTAGGAATTTATCATTATTTTATGATTCATGTGCTTCATTGTCTTTGTATAAGTTGATTAGTGATGTCTTTGGTGTAAACACCTTCGTTTGTGAAAGTGGATGAAAAGTGGAACAAAAATGATTCTAAATCGTGGATAGGGAATATGACAACAAATGGGGGTCTCTACCAAGGATGCATCTCCTTGTATGGGGTGAATGATGGAGACTTTATTGCAGATGGATCTTTAACATGGAAATGTGGTGAACCAATGGTTCATCATCCTAAGTCCAAAGGAGGGGAAAAAACCAAAGTGTAATTGCTTGAGATTCCATTGGGAAAATGTTTACAACTATTAATAGCAAGGTATGAGGCTCATTATGCAACCATAGACTACCAGGACTCCCACTTTTATGTGGAACAATGACATGGGTGCCAACATGCAAAGCATGCTAAACTAGGGAAACCCATGTAAGGAGGTGCATTACCATTCAATTAGGGCGAAAAGGGAGCTTATATGGGTAAATCCACTCACCAAAACATGGTTGAACTTGCAAAATATTCAAAGGACAACAATAAGTAAGTCGGATCATCTAATTTTGATTTCACGTGTGCTAGCTTAGTGCATTTCTCTTTATCTACAATTTTGTCTATTCAATTTTCAATTTTGATGGATTTTGGGCCTATAAAACTACATGTTGGGGGTCCTGATGAACCACATAGGTATTAAAGAAATAATTGTGCATACATGCATGAAAAAAGCTTCAACAATTATTAAGTAGATTCAACAATGTTGACAAGTTTTGTTATTTTGATGTTTATAGGTTTTATTGCTTATAAGTGGTGAGAGCATGAGCATGAGGTCTTATGGTAGTTAGTTGCTAGTGATGTAGATGAGGCACATAATTTGTTTTGTTGATGCAAACTCATAAATTTATTTTAGATCCCATAGATTCACACTAACCTTAGATTCTAGAACACATCATAGGGATGTGGAATATTGACAACTATTTTGATGTTGAAGGGTAGTGCTTGGAGATAAAAATACAAGACATATATTTTATGGTTGGGTTGCTGGTACGGGAAGAGGTAGTATACCCAAAGATGACTCTTTAGGGGCAAGGGGCCTTAGATATTGTGATGGACCAAGTAGAAAGGTCAGGGACATAAAAGGTGGAGGGATAGTGCCTCACTAAGAGGATTGAGTTGGTGGGTGGATGATGCATTATGATTTGTATTTTGAATGGCTAGGGGGGTCACTTGTGACTCATTGAGTAGTAGGAAAATTTCTAACACTAATGAAGAGATTCATGGATGGGCATCTTTTTGTAAATGTCGACTTGTAAAATTCAAGTTGCATATAGTTGCATAAAGTTGCATTAAGTTGCATAGTTTCACATAGTTGCATAAAGTTGCATAAAGTTGCATAAGTTGCATAGTTTCATAAAGTTGCATAGTTGCATGTTGCATGCATGACATGCATTGCATCCATGCATTTCATGTGCATGTTGAGTTAGTTCACATGCATTGTCAAGTAAAGGGCGAGTTGTAACTGAAGTCTCAAGTCAAGTCTCAAGAAAAAGTTAGGTTGAATGTAAAATTCCTATGAGCTAGAAACAAACAATCTTCCTGATATTGAAACTGATGTAACTGTATTGATCTAGTGCATTGGCATGTGTAACACTATCCACCATGAAGAAATTCGAAATGACATGTAGAAGATTCAAGTTGAATGAGTTGTTAAACTCAAGTTGTAAAAGGTCAAGTTGTAAAAGTCGAGTTGCATATAGTTGCATAAAGTTGCATAAGTTGCATAGTTGCACATGGTTGCATAAAGTTGCATAGTAGCATAAGTTGCATAGTTGCATCAATTTGCATAGTTGCATGTTGCATGCATGCATGTCATGTGCATGTTGAGTTAGTTCGCATGCATTGTCAAGTCAAGGACAAGTTGTAATTGAAGTCTCAAGTCAAGTCTCAAGCAAAAGATAGGTTGAACGTAAAATTCCTATGAGCTAGAAACAAACAATCTTCCTAGTATCGAAAATGATGTAAATGTATTGATCTAGTGCATTGGCACGTGTAACACTATCCACCATGAAGAAATTCGAATTGCCATGTAGAAGAGTCAAGTTGAATGAGTTGTTAAACTCAAGTTGTAAAAGGTCAAGTTGAAAAAGTCAAGTTGCATAAAGCTGCATAAGTTGCATAAAGTTGCATAAGTTGAATATAGTTGCATAAAGTTGCATAGTTGCACATAGTTGCATAAAGTTGCATAGTTGCATGTTGCATGCATGCATGTCATGTGCATGTTGAGTTAGTTCACATGCATTGTCAAGTCAAGGGTGAGTTGTAACTGAATTCTCAAGTCAAGTCTCAAGCAAAAGTTAGGTTGAATGTAAAATTCCTATGAGCTAGAAACAAACAATCTTCTTGATATGGAAAATGATGTAAATGTATTGATCTAGTGCATTGGCACGTGTAACACTATCCACCATGAAGAAATTTGAATTTCCATGTAGAAGAGTCAAGTTTAATGAGTTGTTAAACTCAAGTTGTAAAATTTGAGTTGCATCAAGTTGCATCAAGTTGCATAATTTGCATACTTGCACATAGTTGAATAAAGTTGCATAGTTGCACATAGTTGCATAAAGTTGCATAGTTGCATAAAGTTGCATAGTTGCATGTTGCATGCATGGCATGTGCATGTTGAGTTAGTTTGCATGCATTGTCAAGTCAAGGGCAAGTTGTAACTGAAGTCTCAAGTCAAGTCTCAAGCAAAAGTTAGGTTGAACGTAAAATTCCTATGAGCTAGAAACAAACAATCTTCCTGATATTGAAAATGATGTAAATGTATTGATCTAGTGCATTGGCACATGTAACACTATCCACCATGAAGAAATTTGAATTTCCATGTAGAAGAGTCAATTTGAATGATTTGTTAAACTCAAGTTGTAAAAGTCGAGTTGCGTAAAGTTGCATAAGTTGCATAGTTGCATATAGTTGCATAAGTTGCATAGTTGCACATAGTTGCATAAAGTTGCATAAAGTTGCATAAATTTCCATAGTTGCATGTTGCATGCATGCATGTCATGTGCATGTTGGGTTAGTTCGCATGCATCGTCAAGTCAAGGACGAGTTGTAACTGAAGTCTCAAGTCAAGTCTCAAGCAAAAGTTAGGTTAAACATAAAATTCATATGAGCTAGAAACAAACAATCTTCATGATATTGAAAATGATGTAAATGTATTGATCTAGTGCATTCGCACGTGTAACACTATCCACCATGAAGAAATTTGAATTGCCATGTAGAAGATTCAAGTTGAATGACTTGTTAAACTCAAGTTGTAAAAGGTCAAGTTGTAAAAGTCAAGTTGCATAAAGTTGCATAAAGTCGCATAAGTTGCATAAAGTTGCATAAGTTGCATAGTTTTACATAGTTGCATATAGTTGCATAAAGTTAGTTCGCATGCATGTCCTCCTAGTTAGTTTCTGGTGATGTAGATGAGGCACATAATTTGTTTTGTTGATGCAAACTCCTAAATTTATTTTAGATCCTGTGGATTCACACTAACCTTAGATTCTAGAACACATCATAGGGATGTGGAATACTGAAAACTATTTTGATGTTGAAGGGTAGTGTTTGGAGATAAAAATACAAGACATATATTTTATGGTTGGGTTATTGGTACATGGAGAGGTAGTGTACCCAAAGATGACTCTTTAGGGGCAAGGGGCCTTAAATATTGTGATGGACCAATTCTAAAGGTCAGGGACATAGAAGGTGGAGGGATAATGTCTAACTAAGAGGATTGAGTTGGTGGGTGGATGATGCATTATGCTTTGTATTTTGAGGATGGCTAGGGGGGGTCGCTTGTGACTCATTTAGTAGTAGGAAAATTTCTAACACTAATGGAGAGATTCATGGATGGGCATATTTTTGTAAATGTCGAGTTGTAAAAGTCGAGTTGCATAAATTTGCATAAGTTGCATAGTTGCACATAGTTGCATACAGTTGCATAGTTGAATAAAGTTGCATAAAGTTGCATAAGTTGCATAGTTTCATAAAGTTGCATAGTTGCATAAAGTTTCATAGTTGCATGTTGCACGCATGCATGTCATGTGCATGTTGAGTTAGTTCGCATGCATTGTCAAGTCATGGGCGAGTTGTCACTAAAGTCTCAAGTCAAGTCTCAAGCAAAAGTTAGGTTGAACGTAAAATTTCTATGAGCTAGAAACAAACAATATTCTCCATATTGCAAATGATGTAAATGTATTGATCTAGTGCATTGGCATGTGTAACACTATCCACCATGAAGAAATTTGAATTGCCATGTAGAAGAATCAAGTTGAATGAGTTGTTAAACTCACATTGTAAAAGGTCAAGTTGTAAAAGTCTAGTTGCATAAAGTTGCATATAGTTGCATAAAGTTGCATAAGTTGCATAGTTGCACATAGTTGCATAGTTGCACATAGTTGCATAAAGTAGCATATCATAGTGATGTCATCAAGTTTGAAGGTTAACATACATCGAATTAAAATATATATTTTGGAATAATAGATTTCCAGGAGGATTAGATGTAGATGGTTGATTGGGATGAGGTTTCATTGAATATGTTGTTACCAACCCTTGAAATGGAAAGGGATTTACACCATGGGTTGATAAATAGGAGGTGGAGTAGGTTCAATACTCATTGGACCCTAGGAGGCATTGGAAAAATCATGCTTAGTTGATTCTTCCAACATAAAACTTACCATAGGTAATAACAGGCAATGATGAGTGCAATGTTCATAGACCCCATACAGTGAACAAGGGTGGTTTTTCTAATGATTAAGGATTCTTACCTTACTTGGGAGAATGATTGGGAACCTAATTTTGGTTTATTGGATTAGGATTTCCCCCATAATTAGCAATTGGATTGGGAGGGTTTTGCGCATTAGGAGGCTTGGGTGCATTTTGCTGAGCATCAACCTACCTTTGTGGGGGATCACCTTGTTGAACATGATTCATGTGGGGTTGAGGCATTTAGACCTATGGTGATGGGGGACCAAGGAATGGGTAATAAGGGTTATGGTTTGGAGGAGCAATAGAGGAAGATGATGTGATACTTCATACAATTCCACTATAAGAAGGACCATGAGGATGAGTTGTCTCGGAGAAATTGAATGAAATGTACTAGTTTCAACATGTGAAAATGAGTGTGAATGGTGAAATGGGTTGTTGGGAATTTTAGGTTTCCCATATGGAGGAAGACCAAACATATCATGTTCTCCACCATAATGGTTTGTGACCTACTAGTTCCAATAGAGAAATTCATTTTTCCATAAGGATTGGAAGTAGAGGTGACTAAACCTATAAGCCCATCCACGACATTGGATACCCTAGGCCAATCATGGCAGGTTGAATCAAAATGAGTGGTGTCAAGGAGTATAGTGTATAGATAACCTGATTAGGCATAGGTAAGGTCTAATTGTGAAGCCTTGAAAATGGATTATTCCTCAATTTGGGACATAATTGATGCAACATCCTTATCGATAATGGGGATGAGTGATTTCAAGAACTAATCAAGGAAATGGAATCATCTGGATTAATTTTACTTAAGCTAGGTCATCTATATCAATCATGGATGTGATCTATGATATGGGTGGTGGTAGTTTTACAACATGAAAGAAGAAATTTGACTCCCTTGTCATACCTAATGGGAAATTGAAAGAAGGTTAAAAATGTTGTTTCTAGGGATGCAAAGTTAGGATGGGACCCAACAGGTTGATCAATATACCATTTTGAAACAAACCTAGTGAGGGAGCATTGAAACAATTGTAATCTAACATAATCATCAATGATATTGTTTGAGGAACACCATATATTCAATTGTTTTTCTTTGACTACTCTTTTTGAATTTTCTTTTGAATGGGACAATATAGTGCACCCAACTTTAGTTGGAATGGGAGAAATGCCCATCGATGCTTCAAACCCATCTATTTGAAGTTGTGCCTCATGGGCTTGTGATCTTGCATGGATTTGATATGTTCTAGATGGTATTGCCTTGGATCCACTGGTATTCCTAGAGTGTGAAGGGCATGTAGGTTATTTTTGTTATTTTTGTAGGGGGAAGGAGTCATGTAAGTAAATTTTGCATGGTGGCTTTTATTTTTTATTTTGTTAGGGGGATTTTTGTGGGGGGAAGGAGTCATGTAAGTAGATTTTTCAGGGTGAGAGGGGTTTTGTATTTCCTTTTCCAGATGCACACAAAACTTAGTGCTTTTAGAAAACTTTGACTAGAAAAGGAAGAAATTAGAAAAAATACCAATTTCGTCGACGACATGTTCGGCCTAGTCCTTCTTTGTCCCTATCGTTCCTTCACCTTCTCTTGGCCTAGCTACTTATCCTTCTCTATCTATGTCTCCTTATCCTTCTCCTTCTTTTCCTAGCTCCTTCTTCTTATCCTAGCTCATCCTCCTTCTCTGTCTTTGTCTCTAGTGCTCGGGGCCTGTGATCTCTTGGAATGACGTGAGTGGGGTGTGGAATGACCACGCAGGGGTGTGAAGGGGTGTGGAATGATTGTCTGTGATCTCTTGGAATGATCCCTTGGCAGGCTGGGTGTGGATTGACCACATGCGGGGTGTGGCTGGTTGTAGGTTGTTTGAATTTCATTTTATTTTTTAATTAATATATATTAAAAATTGTTTATATATTTTATGTTTTTTTTTTTTTTAATTAATATATATATATATGATGACAATGATGATGATGATGATGACAATGAAGATGGTGATGATGACAATGATGATGATGACGATAAAGATGACAATGATGAAAATGTTGATTATTGGTGGTTACATTGGCAATGAAGATTGTGATGATGGAAATGATCACGCCAATGATGATATGATGATGATGATCATGACAATGGAAATGATGATGTTGATGACAATAAGGAGTGTGTCATTTGTGAAATGGGAGCGGTTAATTGCCTTCACCCCTCTCACTATTTTAATGCCCATTAGGTTCCAAGATATGATGATAATACCATATTTAGTTCTCCCACCAATATGTTTTTGATAGCTAAACTATGGAACCTAAACTACCCTTCGAAAACTTTCCTATCATTTATAGCATATTACTTCCTTCTATATGTGTTTCCTAGAGGAGATGAATGTTTGGTTGATTTTCTCTTATCATTTCTCTTAATGTTTCCTTCTTTTCCACATTACCCATTCCTTTGTATTTCCAATACATAACCTTCATCATTTATCGGATTGCAATTTGGTACAATTTCCAAAGGCATTTTCCATAGTTGGTTGAGAGGATAAATTGTGTCCCTAGTTGTTATTGTCTCTTTCTTTTTATTATTAGTTTTGTGGCCACTTTTTTGTTGTGATTTTTTCATTTCTCCCTAATTCTCATTCTCTTGATGATGAACATTGATCCTTATTCTTTGTCACCATACCACTAAATGAGGGTTTTAGGCTACAAGGGGTAGGAGAGGATGAGAAACAAATAGTAGTTAATGATGGGCGAGCAAGTCAAGAGACATATTCCTCAAAAACTAAAGGTGAAGCCAAGGAGTAAGGGAGAGGGGATAGGATCTAGGGGTGGGAGGGGAAGGATCCAAAGAGGAGTATGGAGGGAATGACAGAGAGGATGTTAAGGCCCCTAATTAGTCCCTATGTTAAGGCCCCTAAGTATCCTATGTTAAGTCCCTAACACTCATTTGATATTAGTTTATTAGTGATGGTTAGGTTGGATTAGGTTAGGTTACATCATGTTGATCACTTTATATAATATTTATAATAAAGGAGATTCATCTGTATAGGAATATTGTCTTGTATAGGATGAAGGGTTGTCCTCCTTTGGGATTAAATATAAGGAGGAATTTATTCCTCCCCCCCAAGTTTATTCCCTAAGCAAGAAAGAGAAAAGGAAATTCCTCTTAGGCATGAATATTTCCAAGGTAGAAATGATGGCAAGGGAGAAGAAGGCATGCATATATCATAGTAAACGTGGATGCTACCTTGAATATGATGCTAGGAATGCAACAAAAATCCCATGAGAACCTCAATATCCAAGCTTGGAATTTAATGGCATCATTGATAATAGTGGCGATGGAGAGAAGAGAAGGGTTGATCTTACATCTGATCATCCAATGAAAAGTGCATATTTGACATTAAAAGATAAATCTAATTTGTTTTCTACACATACTGTTGAGTCCAAAGGCCATGAAGAATTTTTTCTTCATGAATATCCAATTATTGAGTGGATGGAGAAAGTTTACCAAAAATAAGAACAGCAAAGAACATATAGGAAATGGGTAATTTGTTACCTTCCAAACTCTAATGACATCTAGCATCCCATTAGCCCTCTTCAAGCATGGTTCTCATAGAATTATAAAATTCCATACATGATTCCATTGGAGGTTCCATGTCACCTATTGGACCCACTTTCCAGTTAGGTTAGGTGGGTAGGTTGTCCATTTTTCTTAGTCAATTCCCTACATTCTTTGTTCAATCTTTCTAGCATTTAGTTTATTTTTAGGATTATTTCCAAAAAGATTATATTATGTTGTCATAAAACACAAAATATAAGAAGAAGCAAATTTTTTACTCCAAAGTACAATTTTTAAGGCATTGGTTTACTCACACTAGACTCTAGTTCTTGGAACCACACAAGCAAGATCCATCCCACAAAAGGAGTTGTTTTTGTCACCTAAAAAGGCTCACTACCAAAAATTGGCCCCTTTACCTATGGGGCCCACCTCAGGCCAAATTTTGCAAATCCACTAAATAATGTATTTGAATGTAGGAAGTGGATCACACATTTTTATTAGGATCATTTATCATGTTGGAGCTAACATAACCCAATTCAAAATTGCAAAAGTATGAAAATTTGTTTTTTCCCATGGCGTCGACCACCTGAGGTGAAATTGTGTTTTCAAGACAAATGATTAATTCAAGTGTAGAAAGTGGTTGAGATGGGTTTTTCAAGGTCACTATTCATATTAGGACTAACATGATCTTATTCAGAGTTGAAGAAGTATGAAAGCACAACAATAAAAAAAACTCCCACTAGGATGCAAGGTTTCATATTCTACTTTATAAAGTACATGAGAAACGCATCAAAAGCTAATGTACAAATTGTCTTTGGAAATTGCATGCCATGTCTTATATATCCATCATTCTATGGAATTAAAATCAGAGGTCTTATGCCCAACATATCCCTAATTTTGTCCAAGGACCCGTGGAAAAGGAGCTTGTGGTCGAGTTCAAAAAGGGGTTTTATATGCTTAGAATTTTGGTCACTCTCATCATTTATAACTTATCATTTTTCACATTCTTCCATAATCCTTTCTCCACATCCTTACCCCTCCACATTCCCATTTCTTTTTATTTCACCTAGTTCCTCTTTATTCCTCCAAATCCCTTATATATCCTCCACATCACATTCTTCTACATCCACCTTTCTCTCGTTATCCCTCCCTATACATCCCTTATTCTTTCTACATTCCCCTCTCCACACCTCCACATCATTTTCCAACATGGAAAGCAAAGATGTGAAGCCACCCACCTTTGCATTACCCTAATATTCCATCTCTGCATCCACTATATATCCTTCATTTTCCCCCACTTACCTTGCACACTTCCTATTGAAAACTCAACCTATCACAACATGATGGCACATGGAAAGAAGCACAACATGACACACGGTAAGTAGGTGGGCACATGGCATGGTGACACTTAGTAGGAAAGGTTTGATTGTGATGGTTGGATAGTGACATGGCATGCATGGACCAATTGATGGAGCTTTCTAGCCTTAGTGTTGCAACATTCGAAGCAAAGGTTTACAAGCCAAATAAATATGGTATCGGGGTGCTCATCATTTCTAGTCCTAACGACAATAATGGGGATGGACTTGGGGGTTGGCACCACCCTTATCATTTTGGATATATGCCATTTGTTTTCTATCTAGATCCCATGAATAAACTTCTTTATCACTGAATTGTTACCTAGCTAGGTCACTTGTTATTCCATTCTTGTCACTCAAGCAGTTACCAATAGAACTGGCCAACAATTTTGAGATTGTCATGGATGAAATGTTTGGGTTTTCACTGGACAAAATTGTGG
Organism: Picea engelmannii; assembly: GCA_009831015.1. Classification (NCBI taxonomy): domain Eukaryota; kingdom Viridiplantae; phylum Streptophyta; class Pinopsida; order Pinales; family Pinaceae; genus Picea; species Picea engelmannii. The sequence goes on along the minus strand of ML796703.1, from coordinate 118,854 downwards.
AATACTTGTGATTGTGTTTGTAGATATTCCTGCAAAATGGTGTGTTGAACAAGGAGACATTTAAGGGATAGGCCTCAAACCAAATATGTTGGTACCGTGATGTATGTGCACATTGGAAATTCCCTATCATTTGATGTAACATCTCTTTGAGAGAAATATGTTTCTCTAAATTTACCTAGGGATAATAGAGTAAATGTCGCAATCAAATACTAGTACTTTGCCTCTACTCTATTCGAGGATTCAAGGTGGTGAAAACATGGACCAATGGATTCAAAGTGATGTGGCCATGGGCCCATCATAACTCAAAGGTTTGAAGGCTCATGAATGGAGAGGTTGTATTGCTTTATAATCAAAGTCTCATGATAAGTATCAACATCCTCTCCCACTTTAAACCAATGAATGCCTATAAGAGGGATACTATGAAAGGGAAAATGGAACAAATCACCAAAACAACATTATGAACCATGAATTTAAATAGAGAAGAGGCAATTAGAAAATGCATGAGGGATCTCATTGGTTACAAAGAGATGCCTTAAAAATCTAATTTTTGGCTAAGTTTTCTCCTATCATTTTATAAGTGATATTATTTTTCTCATTTAAAAGGATCAAAGGTTCAAATCAACCGCAAAGGGGGATGAAATGGAGAAAATAGGTGACCATAAATTGAAAAAAAGTTGGCCTTGTCGCCCTTCACATTAATTATTCTATAGGCTTCTTGTTTGATTGTGAAATTGTTTGTGTGAGTCGGGTTTGAGTATGGAAACCCTCCCATACCATCATTGCATGTGTCTAGTCTAACCATGTCAAATTCCAGTCCATACAAGAACAAATTGAAAACATTTCAACATTGGCCCCATTCACATGTCACTTATAAGCAGGTTCAAGTACATGAGCAGGCACACTTTGTTTGATTGTCGAATTGTTTGTGCCAGTCATGTTTGAGTCCGGAAACCCTCCCATCCCATCAATGCATGCGTCTAGTATAACCATGTCAAATTTCAGTCCATACAAGAACAAATTGAAAAAAAATCAATGTTGGCCCCATTCACATGTCATGATTTATATGTGTCGGTTTCAAGTACATGAGTAGGAGATGCCACCCAAAAAGTTGGCCTTGTCACCCTTCACATTAATTATTCTATAGGATTGTTGTTTGATTGTGAAATTGTTTGTGTGAGTCAAGTTTGAATATGGAAACCCTCCCATACTGTCATTGCATGTGTCTAGTCTAACCATGTCAAATTTCAGTCCATACAAGCACAAACTGAAAAAAATTCAACATTGGCCCCATTCACATGTCATGATTTATATGCGTCAGTTTCAAGTACATGAGCAGGTGATGCCACCCAAAAAGTTAGCCTTGTCTCCCTTCACATTAATTATTCTATAAGCTTGTTGTTTGATTTTCAAATTGTTTGTGTGAGTCATGTTTGAGTCTGGAAACCCTCCCATACTATTATTGCATGTATCTAGTCTAACCATATCAAATTTCAGTCCATACAAGCACAAAGTCTGGTTCAACCTTGCCGAGCTTCTCTTAGTTTCGAGAATTGTTTAATATTATCTATTGAACAGGGCCAACCACGTGAAGGTGGAAGCTCATCTATCCCCCCCCAAAGTCCACATCTGTATCATCCGGTCCAAATTCAACATTGTAAGGATTGGCCATATCATCATCGTCATCATCGATGTCAGTTTTGATAAAGTCATCATTGATATCATCTTCATGAACATTGTCTCCTACATGATTTGGTTCAACTAATTCTTCAACATATTCCTCTGGAACATGATCATCTAACTCATGTTGATCCTCTAGTACATCATCTTCTTCTTCAATGCCCTCTTGATCTTCCTCTACATTATACTTGACCGGCCTTCCTCTTGGATCATGTCTAATAACAAATGGCCAACCCCCTCTACCTTGAACCTCTGAGTAAAATACCCGTTCACATTGACTTGGAAGAACATAGGGCTTTGTTCTTGGCTCAAGAGACCTTGTATTGACCATGGTAAATCCATTAGCATGTTCAATAATAGTTTTATCAGGATCACGTTGATTCAATCGTAGCCTATACCATTTGACAACAAATAGAACTAATTTTAAGGATTTAAAGTCACACTTAATAATATCTTCTAAATACCCATAGTATCAATTTTCTGACAATTTTGGATGTTTGTCACTTCTAGAGGGAACATTCATCACCTCAAAGACTGCAGTTATCCCAGAATCAGATGTTTTCTTCATTTCATCCAACTTTTTTATGCGAAATTTACGACCGTTGCACCACATAGCCTTATGGTGTTTTACTTGCAATATGCCAAAAACGTAAAAATGACATCATCAATTGATAATTAAGTAAATATTTTATGTTTGGAAAGTATGCAAAGAAAAAAAAATCAACTTGTACATCAATATAATTGAAAATAATTAAATAGTACGGCTTCTTAATATGTTTGCATGTTTATCTTTTAAACCATATGCTAAATCGATTTCCATTTGTGTAAGATTGGTATCTCCATTGCGATGTACTTCTTTAACCAATGAAGCCAAACCTTCCCATGATAATCCTTAACCAGATTAATTACATAGTTCAATCCATACCTTCATCCAATCAAGATTGTTAATGGTGTGTAAATGTAGTGCATCCCACTCTCGACCAGTTGCATGAGAATAAAATTACAATATTTCACAAATGTGTAATTACTTAAGTACATGGTACACCTTTATAATTGATGGATATTGAATATTAAAAATGAAATAATTAAGTACGATATATACATAAAAACCAACAGTCAATTGTATTATAATTAATCTACATTATCTAATAATTACCTTTCACCTTCCTCGATCTACATCTCCCCATCAGGTACTCCCCTTCGAATTTGTTAATGTAGTTTGAATCACCAATGTGTTGATCTAAAAAGATCTTAATAAATGATAACCCTGGATTATATTCAGTAATATACAACATGGTATGGTATACCATATATCCCTCCACCATAGAACCCTTAGGAAGTACTCTCTGTCTAACCAAATCCTTCAAAAATTTCAAGTGCTTCTCAACCATCCACATTGACCTTGTGTGTATAGGTCCACACAATTCAATCTCCTCAACTTGGTGTATGGGGTAGTGTTCTTGTGCATTGAAAAATGACGAAGGTAGAAACTTTTGCATTTCACACATTAGACTAGTAATTTCTCTCTTCCAATGCTTTATTTATTTTTTATGGATTTCTTTAGATGACAACCATCTACAAGTGATGCAAGCAAATCATGAGATTTAAAAAATATAAACAATATAGTACATAAGTACAATTACTAAAACAAATTTCAAATATAAGTTCTACAACAAATTAAATAAACACTTTATGCATGAAAAATATCGCTACTTACCTTATGTATTGATCCAAAATCGGATCCAGAGCCAAGATAGGACTCAGAAAGGCCTAAAAATAAAAGTGCTCGGAATCTCTTAAAAACGGACATGTGTGTAGGCCTCATCGATACAAACCCAACCCAACTTGAACGAGCTCAAACAGACGTCGTATGCTCCAGATATCACGATCTGTTTGTTTTTCCAAAGAGGCAAAAAGTCAATAGTCATCAACCAAAAAGTCAACGTTGACATCAGCATGACATCATCATGCTGACGTGGTAGCATTTGGAGGTGACATGTGGCATATTACTGTATAGTGACATGGACATGTTGCTGACATGGCAGGTATACGTGGACCAATCAGGGAGTGACACATGTCACCACTGTAAGGGTGACACGTGGCACATTTGTACTGATGACGTGGCACATCTATACTGATGACATGGCACATCTGTACTAATGACATGGTAGGTCCGACACATGGAAGGTACAGTGGTAGGTGACTGGGATGACAACTCAACATATAGGTAGACCAATGGTTGTTGGACACGTGGCATTGGTTCGGGAAAATGGGAAGGTGCCACGTGGCCCAGACATGGGCTGCCAGGTGGCACCCATTGGTTGGTTAAAGTTTATTGCAAAAATATTGCAGTTCACTAGGTTTGAACCCCCGACCTCTAGTCTGGTCAACGACTTCGCGTAGGTCGGGCTACAAGCCCACCTACCGGATGTTTCTTAACCATATATGATTCCATATATATTTGAATTTGCAAAGGGTTCCTGGTGGAAGAGGAAAGGCTTGGGGTCTAGCCCCAGCCCGCGGTCGTGTACATTTCCATATGCCCACAATTAAACATCGACGCTATATACCATACCACCAGTCTACGGGCCACAGACTAGCAACTACTACCATATGACTCAAGCGTAAACACTTGGGCGCACAAGTTAAGGGTTAGCCCCAGTCGGTCGGGCTAGCCCATCGACCAAGGGCATAACCGTGGCTATATCATTGGAGGTTCAACCAAACCATTAGCACATGGAGCTTTGGGCTTGGGACATATTGCAGTCAATGCGACCGAGCGCCGAGGTCGGGGGGCTAAAGACTAGAGGCCCAGCACACACAGTCTAGCGCTAGGTCACATGGAGCGCGCCATGTAACCAGAAGCCCTAGAAAAAGGGGTTGTTCCCCCAATATTATGCCAAAAGTGATTTTTAATACTTTATTGTACGATTTTATTGGTATTATTCAGCAGTTTTTGGAGATTTTGGTCATTTTTGGAGGATATTGGGCCCTTTTTTAGGCCAGATCTTGGGGGGAAGTTGGGAGATGGTTACCAACTTCAGGCCTATAAAAACCAGAGGTTCTTGGAGCCATGGAAGAGGTTCAGAATAGGTTTATGTTGAATATTTTCCAAGCCAAAGCCATTTTTTTATGCAGGGAAGCTATTGAGGAGAGCACCTTTGCGGGCCAATTTTGGCAACTCTGGTCATCCAATTTCAGTGTCGTCAGTTTTTTGGGGTTCTAGATATCTGGTAGAATAAGACCAAATCAGTTTGTAACCTTTTTGGCACTACTGTGATGTAATTTTAAATCTTTGAACAGAAATAAGAAAGCCTCACCCACTGAGACAAAGGCCAGGAGACGTAGGCGAGATTGTCGAATTCCGTTATCACATTGATGTTTATGGTTTGTTGTTCTTCTTACTTTATTTCAAACTTGTATATGTATATATGGTTGTCATGTTTCATTCATAATTCTTCCTCTTTCATTTAGCTTCCTAATTGGTTAATTAACACATGCCAAATAACTCAACCATTGTCGTATAAAAGATCTTTTCAAATCAAGTGGTATCACGACCCATAGACTTGGGATCGAATTCAGGTGATGAATCTAAAGTCTCATTGGTTGGTTTGATAGGTAAAATTGGTGATGGAATTGATGCTAGAAGTAAATTGTTTCACATAAGGGTCATAATGAGACATACTAAGGTCGACACATTGATAGATAGTGGATCTCAATCTAACTTAATTTCAGAGGAATTGGTTAAACAATTGGGATTAAACACTCAGATACACTATTGAAATGGATAAGCAACAATCATCAATTGCACATAACAAAGTAGTGCACATTAAAATTTGCAATTTCATCTAAGTTTGTGGACGAGGTATCATGTGATGTAGTGCCACTCATTGAATGTGGAATGGTATTAGGCAGTCCATACTTGTATGATCGTTAAGCAATCTTCTACAGGGAAATGAATCAATATCACTTATCCAAAGAAAGTCAAGAATATGTGGTTCATGCTCATCAGTTAAAAGAAAATCAATCTCTTCAAACTATGGAACAATTAAGAAAGGCAGCTCAAGCAAGCAACACACCTATAATCGCTTCAAATCAAGTATTCAATCTTAAGAAAGAACAGGAGATGATTGTAGAATGGAAAATCAATCACACTTTGCTTCAAGATAAGTTAATGGCGTGCAAGTATTATAAACATATTAGCTCATTTGCAGTCATATTTTTTATGCTATCATTAGTAATGTTGTCTACATGGATGATAGTGGCTTCAGTAAGATGTGACAGGGTACAAATGGCTAACAATATGTTGTCAATTAACATGATTGTTTTACAGTTGATCTTGATGAGACAGGTGCATAGGACAGAGTTTAAAGGTAGGGACCAAGTCAGATAGCTTATCCCGCACTTGATGACTGGTCAGTAACCTTTTGGGGACCAAAAGGTCTTTAGTGGGGAGGTGTGATCCAGAATCAGATCTAGAGCCAAGATATGGCTCATAAAGGCCTAAAATCAAAGTGCTCGGAATCTCTTCAAAACGGACGTGTGCGTAGGCCTCATTGATACGAACCCAATGCAACTTGAACGAGATCAAATGGACATCGTATGCTCCAGATATCGTGATATGTTCATTTTGCCAAACAAGGAAACAGTCAACAGGCCAAAAAGTCAACGTTGACGTCATCATGTTGACGTGGTAGTGTCTGGAGGTGACACATGGTAGCTGATTGTACAGTGACGTGGACAGGTTGCTAACATGGTAGGTATACATGGACCAATCAAGGAGTGACATGTGTCACCACTGCAAGGGTGACACGTGGCACATCCATACTGATGATGTTGCACATCTATACTAATGATGTGGCAGGTATAGTGGCAGGTGACTGGGCTAACAACTCGACAGATAGGTGGACCAATGGTTTTTGGACACGTGGCATCGGTTCGGGCGAATGGGAAGGTGCCATGTGGCCCAGACATGGGCTGCCATGTGGCACTCGTTGGTTGGTTAAATTTTATTGCAAAAATATTGGAGAGCACTGAGTTTGAACCCTCGACCTCTGGTCCGAGAAACAACTTCGTGTAGGCCGGGCTACCAGCCCGCCTACTGGATGTTTCTTAACCATATATGATTCCATATATTTTTTAATTTGTAAAGGATTCCGGGTGGAGACAGAAAGGGCTAGGGTCTAGACCCATCCCATGGTCGTGTACATTTCCATACGCCCACAATTAAACCCCGACACTATATACCATACCACCAGTCTACTGGCCACAGACTAGAAACTACTACCATATGACTCGGGTGTAAACACTTGGGCGAGCGAGTTAAGGGTTAGCCCCAGTCGGTCAAGCTAGCCCATCGACCAGGAGCGTAATCATGGCTATATCGTTGGAGGGTCAAACAAACCATTAACACGTGGAGCTCTGGGCTTGGGACATATGGTAGTCAATGTGACTGAGCGCCGAGGTCAGGGGGCTAAAGACCAAGGGGGCAGCTTACACAGTCTAGCACTAGGTCACATGGAGCGCACCATGTGACCAGGAGCCCTAGAAAAAGGGGTTGTGCCCCCAATATTATGCCAAAAGTGGTTTTTAATACTTTATTATATGATTTTATTGTTATTATTCAACAGTTTTGGAGATTTTGGTCATTTTTGGGGGATATTAGGCCCTTTTTAGGCCAGATCTTGGGGGGAAGTTGGGAGATGGTTACCAACTTTAGGCCTATAAAAAACAGAGGTTCTTGGAGCCATGGAAGAGGTTCAGGACAGGTTTATGTTGAATATTTGCCAAGCCAAAGCCATGTTTTTATGCATGGAAGCTATTGAGGAGAGCACCTTTGTGGGCCAATTCTAGGAGCTCCGGTCATCCGATTTCAATGTCGTCGGTTTTGTTGGGTTCTAGAGATTTGGTAGAACAAGACTAGATCAGTTTGTAACATGTTTGACACTATTGTGATGTACTTTTAAATCTTTGAACAAAAATAAGAAAGCCTCTCCCACTGAGACAAAGGCCCGGAGATGTAGGCAAGATTGTCGAACTACGTTATCACATTGGTGTTTATGGTTTGATGTTCTTCTTGCTTTATTTCAGATCTGTATATGTATATATGGTTGTCATGTTTCATTCATAATTCTTCCTCTTCCATTCAGCTTCCTAAATGATTAATTAACACATGCTAAATAACTCAACCATTGTCGTATAAAAGATCTTTTCAGATCATGTATTTTACAATATCATATATAACTTGTTTGACACTGTTCTCAAAGTTGTCTAGGAGAGATAGAGTTAGAACATCTTGTAACAATAAAATTGTTTCATTATTTTTTCCAAAAGCACACAAAAAAGTACACCAACAACATGTATTATACAAATATAACAATATATAAACCAGAATAATTACTTCGACGAAGACATGCCAATCATGTGTTTTTACCCCCCCAAAATCACTTTTCTTTGTTAAGATATTCTTTATGTTCGAACAAAATCTTGTGGGAAATTTAAATTTCCGTATGACTTCTTTTACAACATTGCTTTGTTGCTCCGTCAATAACCATGGAAGAGAGATTATATTAATTTGGTCTCTGTCGTTATTTAATTCAATGACATATTTCATTGCATGATTGGATTCTTGAATGTCACTGCAAATTTTGACAATTTTTTCTTTGTCACTCCTTCCATCGGTTATTCGCCATAATGTTTCAGCTACATTATTTCCGATATGCATTGTATCAAAAAATTGAACAATTTGTAGGTTCTCATAGGAGGGAAACCTACTGAATTGTTTGAGATAACTTTTCATTCCTCATGGAAGCCCATTAACACCTTCATGATCATGACCATCATGAATCATAGTTAAAGAAATTACAAAAATCGTTGTCAATTACAGTAAATTATCAAAACACATCATAAAAAAAAAAAAAAAAAAAAACATTTCATATATGATGATCATAGATAGACAATTTGATTCATACCTCGACGATTTATATTATATTGAAACTTCCATAGGTGAGGTGTCATTCTATGTGGTTTTAATGCGGTCTCTTCTTTCCCATTGAAAAGATGTTTTTTGGTAGTTCGATACCTATGATTCTTAGAGAGGAAGTGCTTATACTCATCAAACACCTCCTTTCCTAAACTTTTTGATCGACGAGATTTCATCTTAGGACCACAAATTGGACATGCAAATGTTCCCTCTGTTTGAAGACCTACAAAAGATGGATTAACTATGTCAATTATACTATACTATATATAATGAATAATGAATTATTTAAAAAACATGCATGATTAATGTATCAACTTCATAAAATTAAATACTATTAAAGTGCATGTTATAATTACATACCACAAAAATGTGTTATCCCTAGAGCATCATGAATTGTCCATGCAAGCATTGCATGGAATTGAAATTGTCGTTTCCCTATTGGTCTAGAGACAACATACATGGTGATGCCATTCCATAGCTTTAGTAGCTCGTCAATAAGAGGCTCGATATATAAATTCATATCTTTAACTTGGTACTTACCTAATTGATTTGAACATATATAGTACATCATTATTTCGACCATTTTACATACATAAATAATATATATAAGTAAATGAAAATAAATATATGACATTATGCAACAAATATTACAAATGAGATGCTATTGCATTAAAAAAACATTGTTGTAAACAAATACCTAGAACAATCATTGCCAACAGTATATGCTCCCTCTTTACTGACATCCATGGAGGAATGTTATTTTTTATAAAAAAAACAGGCCACACCGAGTAAATAGATCTCATCTCTGCAAATGGATTGACACCAATAAATGCCTTATCTTGTGTCATGCCCCTTAAGATCCTGTGAGGACGCCTATTCAAGAAAGACATTGATGTATTACAAGCCTCAACCTAATAATTCATTTCCAAATGCATGTCATGAATTAGAGATTTAGCAATCCCAATGATGGATTGATTCTCCCTCTAAACAACCTTGTTATGTTGAGGGTTGTAGGGTACAATAAACTCCCTCTTAATACCTACTTCCTTGCATAAAGAATTGAACTTCACAGAGGTATACTTTCCTCCATTTTCTGAGAAAATTACTTTGATCTTTCTTCCTATCTAATTTTCAACCAAAGTCTTGAATTCCATAAACTTGTTGAATATGTCATCCTTTGTCTTAGAAAAAAGAACCAGGTCTTGCGAGAGAAATCCTCGATAATAGTGACACAATAATAACTACCTATTAAGGAAGCTGAAGACATAGGTCCACATACATAAAAATGGATTAGACCAATACTCCCTCTTGATCTATGCTCACTACTAAGAAAAGCAGTTTTGACATGCTTACCAAGAGCACGTCCTTTGTATAAACCTTCCTTCTCTATCTTGAAGTATGGTAATCCCTATATTGTTGATGTTTTGGTAGCTGTGGGAGGTATTTCCTCCTAGAAAACTTCTCTTAGAGAAGAAGAAGATTCCAAGAAGTTAAAGGAAGATCGTTGAACAGTTGAATAACACCCCGGAAAATAATAAAGTAAAAAAGAAGACCATAGAAGAGAGTCTACCCATAGGAAATAATAATAAAGTGGAAATATAATTTCCAGGAAGAGAAGTCGGCCCACAGAAATAATAAAGTAAATTTGAAGACCCAGAATAAGAAGTTGGCCCGAGACATGCACCTACATTAGTATAAATACAAGTCTAGGTCAGTTCATTTGTACAACAACACAGTTCTCCTTCTGCAGTGCGCACTAGGAAGTTGCAACTGTAATTTCACTATTTCTAGTTTATGGTTCTCTTGGAGAGTGCACCCCACTTAGGGAAGGATATTCTTGGTGGTTCTTGGTGATCTCTCTTCTGTGCTACCTTTGGAAAAGTTGTGCTAAGGTTATGTGGTGTGTTGCTCAGTTTCTTTGTGCCAGTTGTAGTTTCAGTAGAAACTGCAGTTGCAGTTACCAATGGTGCCAGTTTTGTGGTACGTTATCTTGCTCTAGTGATGCACCTGTCTTGCGTTAGTTATGTGGTAACTCAGTTTTCTACCCTCGCTAGGGTTTGAAAACAAGAAGAGATAAGTATTTGGTTCTTCATTGTTGGTTTTCTCTTGTGATTAGAGCCTTTTCATGGTTGTTTCGGAATATTCTCTCCAAGAAAAGTTGGTTGGGTTTTTCCCCAAGTTTGGGGTTTTCCCAGGATAAATCTTTGTGTCTTCTTGTGTTTGTTTATCTACTTCTTATATATTTCAGTATATTAATATTGAATGTTAAAAGAAGATAAAAATGCTATGGAAAATATAATTTTAATGAAACTAATGAAAATCTAACATCGTATCGGAGCCAGGTTTCCTTTAGAACAGTCTAATCATTGGAAGGAAGATCGTGAGATTTACCATTGGACATGAGATTTGTCACTGCACATGCAATTTGTTGTTGCACAATTTTCTTTGTCAAGCTCGTTGAGCACTCGTTATAAAGTCTATTGGGACAAACTCCACCACTGATCAACTCACCCTACTCTAGCGCACATATTTCACTTCTCATATTGACTTTCAGTCAAAATTGAATTTTTTTAGGGTTTTAGGTTGTTGACATTTTCTTGAACATTAAATTTTCTAATTCAGATCTCTAACTTTTTCTTGTTGTTGATGTAATGTCTCATATTAGAATACAAAGTTGGATGGTGCACTTGTATATAAGATGAGAGTGTTTGCAGGACATGTACACTTGACAAAAGTGATACTAGATCAAAAGGGATCTTACATCTAGTGCACTCATAGGAATCCCAAGAATTGGAGGCAGCAGTGACAGTATCTCCTATGGTATATGAAAACTCAAATGGGACAGCAACAACTAGACTCCAGGTTTGCATATCGAGTTAGATATTTTATACTTTTGTAGCCTAAGTAAGTCTTGTAACTAGAATAACAGTCTTAGAGTTTTATTATTGTTATTGTTATCAAATGTTTAGTAACACTTGAATATTGTTGGTATTATGATCATTAAGTAAAAGCTCATTGTTCAATGATGCACTTGTTTACAAGATAAATTCATCTCCTCTAGGAGATGTTCTTGGTTGTTGACCTTGTTCCAGGCAGGTTATCTTGTAAATCCACGGAGGTTACCATGGAGATGTTGTTGTTCTTGTTTCTTGTTCTGGGCAGGTTACCATGGAGGAATCATTAGTCACAACACTAGAAGAGTGTTGTTCTTATTTCTTGTTATTGTATTTTTAGTTTTTGGCTCTTATTCCAGGTAGGTCACAAGTGATAGCTCTAATATGGAGCTATTGTAACGTTGTTCCCATTCTTATTTTTATTATTATTGTTCTTATTATAAGAGTATTATCATTTTCTGTTGTTTTCCCTTATTGTTGCTCTTATTCTGGGCAGGTCACGGGTGATAGATCTGAGAGGGATATATAATGGCATTTGTAGGAGGCAACATATTAGATGGTCTCTAGCTGAGACATGGAACAGACTATCCAAACATAGAGTTGTGTACATGACCATACACATCCATGTAATGAAGGAGAAAAGGACGAAGTCAAAACCTTCTAGCAAGAAGGGTACTTTTGCGGGATACAAAGTATCTCATATAGAGATTGATTGTAAGGAATAGAAGGCTCTAAAGATGATCATACATATCCCTCTAGTTCAGTTGATCACTCTTTAGATCATTGGGAAGCATCAATAGAGCCATAAGGGCCTACCTAGAATCGTTGTAGTGACCAGGAAGAGACCAACATGGTCCCATGATACTTTGCAATATGCAAAGGGGATACATATAGATGGAATTGATGAGCCATATCATGAGGAGGAGGAGATGAATCCACCAGTGATGAGGCAGGTTTCCCCACCAAGTACCAGCTCAAAAGGAGCTAGAGTTTAGAGGGAATTAGCCCTCGGAATCTAGTAGGGGGGACCAACCTCCTAGTATAGTCCATAGGAGCATGCAGAATCGGAGTGAGCCTAATCTTAGAGAGTCTTAGTGGCTTAGAGAATTTCATTAGAAATCATTCCTCTTCGTATTCATCTAGGAGAGAGAGACATCTTCCAGGACTGACAGACAAGTGCCATGAGTTGAGGAGGCTAGATCAAAGCTTCAAAGGATTCGAGGAAATATGAGACCTCCTGGGGGGATTCCCTTGTTTCAGTGACAAAAGAGGAAGCCAATCAGAAGGACTGGGATATGGAGTTTTCCTTGGTTTCGAGAACAGAAGGGAAGTTAGTGGTGACTTCCAAGTTGACGGGACACTTTCTCCAGTAGCCAGAAGAAGTGTACATAGAGCAGCCACAAGATACATGAGAAGGAGTCTCATGTCTGCAGATTGAATAAGGCTTTTTACGGGCTTAAGCAAGCACCCATGGAAGGATATGAGATACAATTATTTTGATGAGCTTGGGGATGGTTTCCCCTTGATATTGGATGACTTCTTTCTTACAGGGGATGAGAATCTCACAGATGGGTGCAAGAAGGAACTCACTTCAGCGTTTGAGATGAAGGATCTAGGTCTGATGCATTATTGATTGGAGGTGTGGCAAAGGTCAGGGGATATTTTCCTTAGCCAAGGAAAATATACTGTTGAGATCCTGCAGAGATTCGGGATGATGAACTGCAAATCTATGACCACACCTATGATGATGAATCTAAAGCTCTCGAGTGATTCATCTTCATATTTGGTGGATCCCACTATGTACAGATAGTTGATCAAATCCTTGATGTACCTGGTTAACACCAGTTTGGACATATGTTTTGTTGTGAATACTTTGAGTCAGTACATGGTTGAGCCTAGACATGTACATTGGATAGCTGCAAAACATGTGTTGAGGTACCTACATGGTACAATTGGATATGGTTTGAGATATGTCTCGGATGGAGATGTGAAGTTGCAAGGTCATACAGACTCTGACTAGGTAGGGAGTGTAGTGGACTGGAAAATCACATCTGGATGTTGCTTTAGATGTCAGTGGCACTCAGTACAACAGAGGTAGAGTATATAGAAGCCAATGTTGCAAGTCGTGAAGTAGTTTGGCTTCGAAAGGTGCTTGCAGGATTATTTGATCTAGAGTTGGAGCCAACTTTGATATATTGTGATAATCAAAATTGTGTGAAGCATATAGAGATAAAATACCATTGCATCTGAAACATGGTGCAGAGAGGAGTTGTAGAGATCTGGTACATATCCACAGATGAGAAGATAGTGGACATTCTCACAAATCCTTTGTCTAGAGTGAAGCATGAGTACTTGAGAGACAAGCTTGGCGTGATGCAGAATCCCCACCCTTGTTGAGAGGAAGGTGTGTTGTTTCTCCTACAGCTGGCTAACCCCTCTGGCCAAGGGTTCCCTAGATCAGTCATTTGAGGTGACTTAGGGAGTAATGCATTGTCGGATACTAGTCTTAACTATGGCATGAGAGGTGGTTAGGTGTGAATAAGACTATTGGGAGAGGAGAAACATCACAACGTATTCTTTGAGACTATGGCGATGATTGTGTGTCACTGGAAAATAGTTGTGTGCTACTACGATGGTTGTGTACCAATGGAGGTGACTATGTGTCAATGGAAAGTAGCTAAGTGCTACTACGGTGGTTGTCTACCACTAGTGGTGATTGTGTATCACTTGACAGTAGTTGTGTACTACTACGGTGGTTGTGTACCACTGGTGGTGATTATGTATCATTGGATAGTATTTTTGTACTACTACGGTGGTTGTGTACCACTGGCGGTGATTGTGTATCACTGGACAGTAGCTGTGTACTACTATAGCGGTGGTTGTGTACCATTGGCGATGGTTGTGTACCACTGGACAATAGTTGTGTACTACTATGACAGTGGTTGTGTACTACTATGACTTGGCAGCAGTTGTGTTCCATTGGATGGCACTGTAGTATATGTGTGCTACTAGTTGATTGCCATGGAGACTACCTGTCACACACCCACTACGGAAACTAAGATTTTCTTTTTCTTTTTTTTGTTTGTTTGTCTTTTCTTCGAGGATCAGAATCCCCAAATTTCTATGGGGTCTGGCGCAGACCCTTCCTACCCTTAAACTCCCCCATGTGATCGTTGGCTATGACCACAGGCCTTACCAAAAGGGTGCTTCCAGCTTTCATGATTCGGGGAATCACGATGCAAGCGTTCCCCTGCTCTCTATCTTTCGAAGTGTCGAAACCCAAAAAGGGTCCAACAGATCATCGAATTTATCAATGGTTCAGATTAAATCCTGACACTCTACCATTCGGGGTTTCGCAGACCAGGATTTCGCGATATATGAAGACGAGGGGTTCATACCCTTCGATTTCCCGGGTGCCAAAACACCGAAATCCTTATATGCACTAAGCTCATTTTGGGGTTTCGCAAGTCGGGATTTCGCGATATGCGAAGACAGGAGATCTCGCACCTGGGTTTCCTGGGAGCCGAAACTCCAAAGCACCAAAACCTATCCACACTAGACCATTTCGAGGTTTCACATATTGGGATTTCGCGACTGGCGAGTATAAGGGAATTTTCCCTTGGGTTCCCTGGGTGCCAAAACATCAAAATCCTTATATCCACTAAGCTCATTTCGGGGTTTCGCAAGTCAGGATTTCACGCTATGCGAAGACAGGAGGTCTTGCACCTAGGTTTCCCGGGAGCCGAAACTCCGAAGCACCAAAACCTATCCACGCTACACCATTTCGGGGTTTCAAATATTGGGATTTACAGACCTGAAACGCCGAAAGCCTAAGGAAACCATTCTCTCTGGTACGAGGTTTCCAAACTTAGACCACAAAATCCTTCAACGGGTTCTTGGGTCATTATCCCAAGGCTTGGTGACCTGACTGAAAGGCCTTATTAAATTACCGAGCTATGAACTCTGTGACAGGGGTGAGGTAAGCTCATATGTTTACTAAAACAGTAGTCCTTTCAAGGAACTCACTCCGGCTCTGGAATGTGAGGGAACTTTCCGGAAGGAGGTGCCTTTGGAAAAACAAACCAGGGCATGGCATGAATCAAGTACATGGGACAAATCTCAAGGGAATGTCTTGTAATTTGAACTTATTCATTCTATACATAAGTCGATTATGGTCATATAAGTATAAGCATGCACCCATTATTTCTGATCAAAACACCAGGCAAACACTTCTATACAGAAATCAATCATTTATGAGTGTACAAACATGAGCATGCGTCCATTATATTCAATTCAAGATACGAGATATAAACACTTATCAGAAGAACACCAGGTGTGACGCGACTGCTGAGAGGGGTGCTCGTTTCCACCTAACTGTAGGCTCAGTGATTCCAATCGGATTTACCACTAGCCACCCCCGAGCTAGACCACGATGCTTTGAGACTCAGTCTCCTACTTCCAGGTCATCGGAAGTCCAGGACGAAGGTTACTCTCCTTCTCCTCTGCTCATGACTCGCTGTATTTTTGGAGTTTTTCTGGTTCTCCTTCCGTGATTCTTGTCACGCGCGTTCTGTCTTCCCCCCTCTTCCACACTTCTTTCCTTGCCTTCCTCCTGCGAGGTTACGTGTGGCACGAATTTCCCTGTCCAATGGTCAGTTCTAAGAGCTTCTATGGATGGGTGATTCGCCCCCATCCCCTCATTTACGCTTGAGGATCCTCTGCACCTACCATCTGGGTGGGTAATTCATTCTGGTGTCTGAGAGTGAGCTTTGGTTTCCGAGCACGTACAAACCAGTATGGTTTCGGTTTGGTGGAAGTTAACACAGTCATTCCAGGCCCCTTCAACCACCTCTCATCAGCCATCGTGGTCTCTTTCAGCACATCCCCCTCCTAGCAATCATGCGACACATATTCATGATATTATTTACATTCATCGACCTTTTATACAAAGGTCTGTCAAATCAAACATTCACATCTTTGAGTTTGCCATAGTTCTTGGCCAATATAGTTATTTTTACAAACTGGGGAAAACAGGGTGTTACAAATCCCTCCCCCTTAAAGGAACATCGTCCTTGATGTTCTATCTATCAATATGATGTGTATGTACAGAAGTAAACAAAATCGGATATGCATGTTTCATGGCATCTTCCATTTCCCATGTAGCCTCATCTGGGCCAAAATGTTTCCACTGCACCTTGACCTGTGCAATGGTTTTGTTCCTAAGCGGGGTTTCCTTTCTGTTTAGTATGCATTGAGGTTCTGGTAGGAATTCTCCCTCCGGTTCCACCTGGATCACAGACCAGTCAATTATATGATTAGAATCATGTACATATTTCTTCAATAATGAAACATGGAAAACATTATGTGCTTTTACTGTGGGAGGAAGTGCTAGCCTATAGGCTATAGGTCCCACTCTATATAGAACTTCAAAGGGTCCACAATACCAAGGTGCCAACTTGGCACAAGCTCCCATCTTTAGGGAACTCTTCTTGAGTCTAACTCTGAGATATACGTGGTCTCCCGCCCTAAACTCTCTTGGAGTTCTCTTTCGGTCAGCGTAACTTTTATGTCGGTTCTGAGCGACCTTTAAATTTTGTTTTATCTGAGTCACTTGTTGTTCCATTTCTACCTTTAAATTTTGTTTCATCTGAGTCACTTGTTGTTCCATTTATTTTAGCATGTCGGGTCCAATAGTAACTCTATTTACGGGGTTACTCCAACTGACTGGAGTGTTGCACGGCCTACCATAGAGGACTTTGAAAGGACTAATCTTCAGGGATTCTTGGTAGTCATTGTTGTAGGCGAATTCCACCAGTGGCGGGTAATATTCCCACTTCTTGGGTTGATGCATTACATGCATTCTTAGCATGTCTTCTAATATTTGGTTCGATCTTTCCGTATGTCCATCAGTTTGAGGATGATAGGTTGTGATAAATAGCAATTTGGTCTCTAGACCCACCATCAGGGATTTCCAAAAGTTGGAAGTAAATTTTGTGTCTTTGTCAGACACAATCTCTTTAGGCATACCATGTAGTATGAATATCTCCCTCATGAATACGTGGGCAATGTCTATCGCCTTGCAAGTCGACTTGACGGGGATAAAATGAGCGGACTTGCTCAATTTATCCACCACTACCATGATGGTGTCATTCTTTTTGGTCGAGGTTGGTAATCCGGTGATGAAATCCATGGAGATGGTTTCCCATTTCCATTCCGGGATTGGTAGCGATTGTAATAATCCTGCTAGGTGTCAGTGTTCTGCTTTAACCTGTTGGCACTCTATGCATTTGGCTAAGTATTCAGCTATGTCTTTCTTCAATCCAGGCCAATAGAATTGTTTCCTGGTGGCCGTGATCATATTCTGGTATCCTGGATGACCAATATAGGGTCTTTTATGTAGTTCATCCATTATGAACCTCTTCAAGTCGTCACAATCTGGAATATACAATCTATTTATGTAAGTTAGTAGACCTCCATCTATCATCTGGTAGCCTTCATACTTTATCCCTGTGGGTTCTTGCTCCAGATATGAGGTCACAGTCTGGAAGAATATGTTTGTTTCTTGTGCATTCCTAACTCTTTCCTTGACATCCGTCTCGCAGGTGCTCACCGCTACCAGGTGAATTGTTTTCATACTTCGGCTAAGGGCATCGGCCACCTTATTTTCTTTTCCTTTGATATGTTTGATTTCAAAATCACACTCCCTAAGGAGGGCCATCCACCTAGCTTGTCTGGCATTGAGCTTTGGTTGGTCAAACAGATATCTCAATCCACAGTGGTCTGTCATAAGTACAAATTTCCTTCCCAGGAGGTAATGTCTCCACATTTTTAAGGCGTGCACTATGGCGGCCAGCTCTAGATCATGGGTCACATAGTTGACTTCGAGCTCATTCAATTTTTGGGATTCATAGCATACTACACTTCCTCATTGCATAAGGACTCCTCCGAGCCCTCCCTTACAGGCATATGTGCACACGAGGAAGTTGTTTTCGGGATCAGCAATCTTCAGCACGGGTGCATGGGTCAGAAGGTGTTTCATGGATTGAAATCTTTCTTCACATTCTTGCATCCGTGTAAATTTAGCTCCCTTCTTCTGGAGGGCAGTGATTGGACAACCAATCTTGGAGAATCCTTTTATAAATCTCCTACAGTATTTTGTTAATATCATAAAGGATTTGATATCCGAAACGTCCTTTGGAGTAGGCCATTCCATGATAGACTTGATCTTGTCAGGATCTACTGCTACTCCCTCTTCAGATATGACATGGCCCAAGTAATGTATTTTCTTCTGGAAAAAGTCGCACTTGCTAAATTTGGCATAGAGCTGATGTTCTCTTAGCACTTGAAGCACAAGTCTAAGATGTTCCTCATGTTCCTCTCTATTCTTGGAGTAAATTAATATATCGTCAATAAAAACCAGTACAATTTTGTCTAGGAATTTGCTGAGCACATTGTTCATCAAGCACATAAAAGTGGCAAGGGCATTGGTCAATCCAAATGGTACTACCACAAACTCATAGTGGTCATATCTCGTCTTGAAGGCAGTTTTGTGGATGTCTTCACCCTTGATTCAGACTTGATGGTATCCAGATCTTAAGTCAATCTTTGAGAAGATGAAAGCACCTCCCAATTGATCGAACAGGTCATCGATCCTGGGTAAGGGGTACTTGTTCTTTATGGTTACCTTATTGAGTTGTCTATAATCTATGCATAGTCGGAGGGTACCATCTTTCTTTTTCATAAACAGGACTGGTGCTCCCCATGGAGACATGATGGGCTGGATATAGCCTTTGTCCATCATTTATTTTAGTTGTAATTTAAGCTCAACTAGCTCAGGTGTGCTCATCCTGTAGGGTGTCCTAGACATTGGCACTGCTCCCGGTGCAAGTTCTATCAAAAACTCAATGTCCCTTCTCGGAGGTAAACCCAATACCTCTTCCGGAAATACATCTCTATATTCTCTTAGTATGGGATGGTCTTTGAGGCTTGGTTTGTCATTTTCAATTGATTCCAACACCTGTATCGCATATAGTGGACATCCCTTTCTGCAATACTTTATCATTTGAAGGGCTGATATTCGTCTCACCGAGACAGGTTTTTGGATCCCTTGAAGGGTTATCCTTCTTCCTTCTTCACTTACACATTCTAAGGTTTTATGGTAACAGTCTAGTCTAGATTTATATGTGGATAGCCAATCCATACCAAACAACAAGTCATACGATCCTAAGGGTAATACGTTAAGGGTTGCTTAGGTGGGGAATTCACCCATAGCGAATTAGCAAGCTGGTATGACCTTCGCTACCTTTCTTTTGGTGACAGTGGCTAACTGTACCAACCATGGCTTGGCGTGTTTATGTGGCTGTAATTTACACTTATCAACAGCCTTAGGAGCTATATAACTCAAATTTGAACTAGGGTCAATTAGAATAGACACTAGATGGTTGGTGATCATACCTTCCATCTCCACCACTGAAGCTTGGTGGTCAACTTGTTTATTATCCAAGGCTGTGTAGATTTGCGACACACTCCTGGCCACATCATTGACGGTGGTAGCTTCTTGAACATTTTAAATTCTCCGACTGTTCTGATGTCGGTGCAGGCAATCCCTCAGTAGATGTTCTTCTCCACAACCCCAACATTTCAAGGGTTCTCTCTTTGGGTTATCAATCTTTCCTGGGGTAGATTCACAAGGTTTATTTCTTCTCTGGGAGGGGAAATTCTGTTGGTGTACACTTCGGGCTGGGAAGCTCATCCTTGAGTCCTTTTTATAGTTTTTAAATCTTGGGGATTTAAACCCCTTTTTCTGGAATCTCAAACTATTATGTTGCTTCCAGCCTTCGCAAGGTTCTGTCCGATGCCCCAGCTGTTCATAACAATATCTTTCCTTTCGGATAGTGTCTTCTAGGGTCTTTGGCTTGTCAAACTCAATCATGTTCTGATAGTCCTTAGGTAGTCCACTGATGAATCGTTGCACCTTTGCCTTGTCTTCCTTTATATAGGGTACGTACCTCAGCAATTCGAGGAATCTACTAACATATTCCTCTATGGTGTGTTGCCCCAGCTTGAGTTCATAGAATTATTTAGTCTTTTCGTCGAAATACTTTTCCGACAGATACTTCTTCCTGAAGTATTTCTCAAACCATTCCCAAGATAGGTCTTCTTCGTGAATCCCTTTTACATTCTTAAGGTCTTCCCACCAAATGGAAGCCTTCCCATTCAGGTTGAAAGTGGCTACTCAGGCCTTCAAATTTTCCGAGAAGTTATGGACTCTGAATTACTTCTTTAGTCCAAGTAGCCAGGCCTCCACTTCCTCTCCCTTCTTTATTTCACTGTCGAAAGAGGGTGGTTTGGCCTTCTTGAATTCTTCGAGATTATGATTTTTGGAATGATCTCGCTTCTTCCGCTTTCTTCAGGAATAAGAACTAGTTCTGCTACTCGAAGATCCCTCTGAGTCGCTAGTTTCCTTTCCAGAGGAATCGTCCGATGCTTGTCCCTTATCTTTGGGGTGAACCTTTCTCGAGGTGCTCTTCCCAGCGTGGCCACTCAAAAGACCATCTTTCTGTATCTCAAGTGGACTTTGACTTTTCTTTGTTTGTCGTCGGTCCGCGTGACTGATGTCAAGTCCATGCTGCAATTGTATTTGTATGTCGGATAAACTCTGCAACAAGACTGCATTAATTTATGTTTGCTTCTCTTGCTCTTTTATCAACCTCTCGTTGTCGGCCTTGCAGCTCTGTAGTTCGACCATGAGGCTTCTCACAGTCTCAGCTAGATCTGGAGGGGTCTTTATCGCTCTCATTTCGTCAGACTCTTTGTCTCTATTGTGGGAGCCATCCCCCACTTCGTGGTGTGTCACCATTCTATGCGTCTATAGTTTCCCGTGGTTGATCGTCCGCTTATTGTGCAAGAAAAACACTTATTGTTAGTCAACATTATATTCATTCATAATCAGCGCATAATTCATATTTTTCACATGCATACACACAAATAGGAAATTTTCATTCTTAACTTTGGCTTTTGATAAAGGGGGTTAAGGTAGAGGGTTACTCCTTTTAAGATTACTTCAATGGAGTTTCTACGCAACTCGTTCATGAGCCCAAGCAGGCCAAGTGCTGTAACCATGCTTTAATACCAATTTGTCACACACCCACTATGGAAACTAAGATTTTCTTTTTATTTTCTTTGTTTGTTTGTCTTTTCTTCGAGGATCAGAATCCCCGAATTTCTATGGGGTCTGGCGCAAACCCTTCCTACCCTTAAACTCCCCCATGTGATCATTGGCTATGACCACAGGCCTTACCAAAAGGGTGCTTCCGGCTTTCGTGATTCGGGGAATCGCAATGCAAGCGTTCCCCTGCTCTCTGTCTTTCGAAGTTGGGATTTCGCAATCCTTATATCCACTAAGCTCATTTTGGGGTTTCGCAAGTTGGGATTTCGTGATATGCGAAGACAGGAGGTCTCGCACCTGGGTTTCCCGGAAGCCGAAACTCCGAAGCACCAAAACCTATCCACGCTAGACCATTTCGGGGTTTCACATATCAGGATTTCGCAACTGGCGAGTACAAGGGAATTTTCCCTTGGGTTCCCCGGGTGTCGAAACACTGAAATCCTTATATCCACTAAGCTTATTTCGGGGTTTCGCAAGTCGAGATTTCGCACTATGCAATGATCAAAATCTGGACCAGGGGTCAAAATTTAGCTCAAAAATAAAAGTTCTTGGAATTTCCTCAAACAAACGGGTGCGTAGCCCTCATCGTCACGAACCCAATGCAACTCGTTTGGATTCAAACAGACGTCAGATGAGAGAGATATCACGATCTGTTCGAATCGCCAAACAAGTAAAAAAAATGAGTGTTGACTGTGCAGTCCGTATGGATGCTGAGGTGGCACGTCCATACGTTGAGGTGGCAGATAGTGACGTGGCATTCATTTATTGGCTAATAGTTGGATGAGTGACATTACGACACGTGGCATTTTTTGGTTAATGGTTTGGTGCCACGTGGCCCGGTCGTGGGCTGCCACGTGGCACCCTGCTATTGGTTTAGGTGTTGGTTAAAAGATTATGGAGTCCATGGGGTTCGAACCCCGGACCTCCTCTCCTGTTCAAAGCTTTAGCAATGGCCGCCCGACCAACATACCACACGGTGTCACTTGTTATGTATATGGTTTTATATTTATTTAAATTCAATTAAAGTTTGAGTTGGGGCGTGTCCGGGCTGGGGCTTAGCCCCAGCCCCCGGTCGCACACTTTAAACATATGACCATATGCATGCGGATCTACGTTTTGGTTTCAATGGTTATACAAAATGACCCACCACTTTTCCTTTGTCTATTTTCTCTTGTAAACGGAGCCCCCTTTTGCGACAGCGCGTGGTCACATGGTGACCTTGTGACCGTGGCCTTGGCGGTTCGAGGCTGGGCGCGCCCTCACTGTCCTACAGTTTGAGCAGTTTTGCGGTTATGCGCATGTGCTAGGTTTTAGCATGAGTTTTTGAGTGTGTTCTTGGTTGAACGTACAGGGGTGCATTTTGGCGAACCAAAGACAACAAGCTTGAAGGAAGAGAATGGCAGGAGGCCTATCTTCTTCATTTTTTGGCCAAATGAGGTGTCGTAAAAGCCCAGCTAGGGGTTTTTGGACGTTCTGAATCCATTGGAACTATTCTCACAGCCATTTGAAGACTTCTTTTGCAGGTTTTTAACCATTGAAGTTTCAGGAAGCTCCAGGGAGCTTGAAGCCCTCATTGTTTGAGGTCATGCTCAGATGAGCACATGTTTGTTTTCTAAGATTGAATAATCATTTTTGGCTAATTATTATGCTCTGAACATTTTGGGATATGTTTCAGATCCATTTGAGGACTTTTACAAGTGTTTTTCCACAGAGAAGCTCAAGGAAGCTTAAGGCCACATGTAGAAGAGGTCATGCCCAGATGAGCCATGATCCGTTTTCAGAGTTTTATTAGTCATTTTTGGGGTTTTTATGTATTCTGATCCCAATGGTACAGTCAGTATTTCCATTAGAGTTGAGTAGCAACTTATAAAATAATTTTTGACAAACTAATCCCAGAGAGCCAAGTCCATTGATGGAGGCTCAAGGAGATGTAGCCCAGAGAGGGGTGAACTCCTTTATCATCTTGTTATTGTTGTGAGTTTGATGGTTTTTTTGTTGCAAGCTATGTTGTTGTGTATTTATTAAAAGTACATATTTAACCATTTAAAAGAACATTTCCTCACACATGAACATTTAAAAGAAGATGCATGAACTTGACACATAATTCATCTTGCATATGTTAACACATGGAGCAAGGTCCTGTAAAGTTTATTTTATTGAAGTAGAGGGTGCTTGCATAGCATAACAAGTTAGCCCCCTATTTTTCAGATCAGGTGGTATCAGAGCATAGTTTGTTTTGCTCATGTGATTTCCATTGATAGCTTGAGATTTAGCTGTTGGTATTATTGTGCAAGTTTTGTGTTGAAGTTTGATATCTTGCAAGGATGGAGGAAGCTTCAAACATTGATAGTT
>ML796703.1:76392-87035 GCA_009831015.1 Picea engelmannii | reverse complement strand
CACAATTTGGAATGTACAGTCTATCTCTGTAAGTGAGCAGACCTCCTTCGGTCATCTGGTAGCCTTCATATTTTTCTCCAGCGGGTTCTTGTTGTAGGTATAGGGTCACAGTCTGAACGAAGGAATCTGTTTCTTGTGCATTTATGACTCTTTTCTTGACATCTATCTCGCAGGTACTCACTGTTGCCAGGTGAATCGTTTTCATGCTTCTACTAAGGGCATCGGCCACCCTATTTTCTTTCCCTTTGATGTGTTTGATTTCAAAATCAAATTCGCTAAGGAGGGCCATCCATCTAGCTTGTCTAGCATTGAGCTTTGGTTGGTCAAACAAATATCACAATCCACAGTGATCTGTCATAAGTACAAATTTTCTTCCCAAGAGGTAATGCCTCCACATTTTCAAGGCATGCACTATGGCAACTAGTTCTAGATCATGAGTCACATAGTTGACCTCACGTTCGTTCACTTTTTTGGATTCATAGTAGATCACCTTTCCTTCCTGCATAAGGACTCTTCCGAGCCCTTCCTTACAGGCATCTGTACACACAAGGAAGTCAACTTCTGGGTCAGCGATTTTCAACACGGGTGCATGGGTTAGTAGATGTTTCAAGGTTTGAAATCCTTCTTCACATTGTTGTGTCCACAGAAATTTTGTCCCCTTCTTCTGGAGGGCAGTGATTGGACAACCAATCTTGGAGAACCCTTTTATAAATCTCCTATAGTATCCCGCTAATCCCATAAAGGATCTGATGTCTGAAACATCCTTTGGGGTAGGCCATTCCATGATAGACCTGATCTTGTCAGGATAGACCTGATCTTATGGATGTCTTCACCCTTGATTCGGACTTGATGGTATCTCGACCTCAAGTTAATCTTTGAGAAAATAGACGCTCCTCCCAAATGATCGAATAGATCATCAATCCTGGGCAAGGGGTACTTGTTCTTTATGGTTACTTTATTGAGTTGTCTATAATTGATACACAGTATAAGGGTGCCATTCTTCTTTTTCAAAAACAGGACTAGTGCTCCCCATGGGGACACACTGGGTCGAATATAACCCTTATCCATCATTTCTTTCAGTTGCAATTTGAGTTCAACTAACTCAGGTATGCTCATCCGGTAGGGTGTCCTAGACACCGGCATCGCTCCTGGTGCGAGCTCTATCGAGAAGTCGATGTCTCTTCTCGGAGGTAGACCCGGTACCTCTTTCGGAAACACATCTCTGTATTCTCTCAGGATGGGGTGATCATCAGGGCTTGGTTTATCACCTTCGATGGTTTTCAACACCTGTATTGCATATAGGGGACATCCCTTTCGGCAATACTTTCTCATTTGCAGGGCTGATATTTGTCTCACCGAGACCGGTTTTTGGATCCCTTGAAGGGTTATCCTTTTTCCTTCTTTGCTCACACATTCTAAGGTTTTATGGTAACATTCCAATTTGGCTCTATGGGTGGACAGCCAGTCCATACCAATCAACATATCGTATGATCTCAGGGGTAATACATTAAGGGTTGCTTGGGTGGGGAATTCACCCAACATTAACTGGCAGGCTGGTATGACCTCTACCACCTTTCTTTTAGTGTCAGTGGCTAACTGTACCAACCAGGGCTTAGTTTGTTTTCGTGGCTGTAGCTTACACTTATCAACAGCTTTAGGGGCTATATAACTCAAATTTGAACCAGGGTCAATCAAAACAGACACCAGATGGTTGAAAATCATACCTTCTATTTCCACTACTGAAGCTTGGTGGTCAGCTTGGTTATTATCCAAGGCTGCATAAATCTACAGCACACTCCTTGCCACATCATTGACTGTGGTTTCTTCCTGAATGTTATAAACTTTTCGACTATTCTATTGTCGGTGTGGACAGTCTCTTAGGAGATGCTCTTCTCTCCAACCCCAACATTTCAGAGGTTCTTTCTTTGGGTTATTAGTCCTCACTGGTATAGGTCCAGAAGTTTTATTTCCATCCACCGAGGGGAAGTTCTGTTGGAGTACACTTCGGGCTGGATAGTTTGCTCTGGGGTTCTTCTTGTAGTTTTTAAATCCTGAGGATTTGATCCCCTTTTTCTGAAATTTCAAACCACTCTTCTGTCTCCAATCTCCACGAGACTCTGCCCGATGTCCATATTGTTCATGACAATATGTTGCCTTTCGTATAGTGTCTTCTAAGGTCTTTGGCTCGTCAAATTCAATTCGGTTCTGATATTCCTTGGGTAGCCCACTGATGAAGCGTTGCGCCTTCGCCTTCTCTGCTTTGATGTAGGGTACATATCTCAATAAGTCGAGGAATTTGTTGACATATTCCTCTATAGTGAGTTGCCCCAGTTTGAGTTCATAAAACTCTTTAGCCTTCTCGTCGAAATATCTTTCCAACAAATACTTCTTTCGGAAGTACTTTTCAAATCGTTTCCAAGACAGGTCCTCCTCGCGGACCCCTTTCATATTCTTAAGATATTCCCACCAGATGGAAGCCTTTCCGTTTAGATTGAAAGTGGCCACTCGGGCCTTCAAATTCTCTAAAAAGTCATGGACTCTGAAATACTTCTTCAGTCCAAGTATCCAAGCCTTGGCTTCCTCTCCCTTCTTTATCTCACCATCGAAGGAGGGAGGTTTGGCCTTTCTGAATTCTTCAAATTTATGACCCTTGGAAGTCTTTTGTTTCCTCTGTTTTCTTCGAGAATAGGAACTGGTCATGCTGTTGGAAGAGCCTTCTGAATCGCCAGCTTCCCTCTTAGTGGAATCGTCTGGCACTGGTCCTTTACCTCTGGGGTGGACCTTTCTTGAAGTGCTTCTCTCAGTATGGCCACTGACACGACCATGTTTCTGCACTTCGCGTTCGTGCTGCATTTGTCGTTGTAGGTCGGATAAGCTCTGCAGTAACACTGCATTAGTTTCAGTTTGTTTTTCTTGTTCTTTCATCACCCTTTCATTGTCGACCTTCCAGCTTTGCAATTCAACCATGAGACTCCTCACAGTCTCAGCTAAATCTAGAGGGGTTCCTATTGCTCTTCTCTCATCAGACTCTTCGTCTCGGTTGTGGGAGCCTTCTCCCACCTCTTGGTGAGTCACCATTTTCTGCGTCTGTAAATTCCCGCGGCTGATCGTCCGCTTAGGTGAAAAGAAAAGAGTTGATTGTTAGTTAAGAGTTAGATATATTTTCATAATCTGCGCATAATTTATAATTCTTTCACATGCATACACAGTCAGGTTCTCGTTTCCAAGTTTTCAATCTTGGACAAGAGAGTTACGTTAGGGGGTTGTTATTCGTAGGAGTACTTTGAACGGAGCTTAATCGCAACTCGTTCATGAGCCCAATCAGGCCGAGTGTTGTAACCATGCTCTGATACCACTTTGTCACATACCCACTACCTAAATCGGATTTTTCTGGTCTTCTGCCAAATTAGAAGCCCTAAACATCCATGGAGGACCAGCGTAAGCTGGCTCTTTCTCTCTCCCCGCTCCCATGTGGTCGCGGGTCATGATCACAGTCCGAATAAACTCAGTACCTATTACATGTTTCACGCCTCGGCGCTACAGTGATGTCGAGTCGTTTGACTTGGAAACCGTCGAATCCCGACAGGGCTAGCGATCGACCAATGGGGCGAATCCCTACAGGGTTAGCAAATGGCTAATAGGAACAAATCTCAACAGGGTTAGAGAACAGCCAATGAGAAACGGCCCCGTTGCGCGGTTAAGTGGAATACAGGTGGCAGAGAGGGAAACGCGACACAGTGGTCGACATGATAGGAGGGGCCCCACTTCACACGCCACACTATTTCGGACCCCCCNTAAAGGCAAAATGGCAAGGGGGGTCCGAAATCTGCCTGAGCGTCGTTGATTATGATGAATTAATCTCGACCGTTCGAGAGTTGCGCGTCCAATTTCGGACCCCCCCATTAAAGGCAGAATGGCAAGGGAGGTTCGGAATCCATCCTCAGTCGTATATCTGCGCGGGTGGACTCTGGCCATCTAGATCTGTTCGCTACTTACCCTAATGCGCACTCGCGCCCCAGCGTAAAACTGGCATCTCTTCCTCTCATCGGACAGTCGTTACAAACCCTGAGATTTCTCGAAGGAATCTTGTCTGTCCATCGGGACTTAGCCACATGCTATTGTCTCGACATTATGGATCGGGATTTGTCAAGGCAAGAGCCCGAGTTTTTGTTAGCGGAACTCCCGAATCCTCGATCCCCGAAATGGGTAATCTCTCAACACGTCACCTCCTTAAATCGGACGGTCCACAACTGCTTCGGGGTTTCCACCCAGAAAAATCCCGACCCCTTGTTGCCAGGACTCCAGATCTCGCGATTTTCGATTCCCCGGAATGGGAGATCTCACGACGCGTGGCCTCCATCAATCGGGCGGCTCAGATATGTCCCGAGGTTTTCACCATGGAAAATCCCGAACTCTTGTCAACAGGAATCTCGATTCTGCGATTCCCGATTTCCCGAAATGGGAGATCTCTCGACACGTGGCCTCCGTCAATCGGACGGCTCAGATCCGTCCCGGCCTTTTCACCATGGAAAATCTTGAACTCTTGTCAACAGGAATCCCGATTCTGTGATTCCCGATTTCCTGAAATGGGAGATCTCATGACACGTGGCCTCCGTCAATCGGACGGCTCAGATCCGTCTAGGGGTTTTCACCATGGAAAATCCTGAACTCTTATCAATAGGAATCCCAATTCCGCGATTCCCGATTTCCCAAAATGGGAGATCTCACGACACGTGGCCTCCGTCAATCGGATGGCTCAAATCTATCCTGGGGTTTCCACATTGGAAAGTCTCGATCCACTGGGGTGTTAACCCTCGGGTATCTTCTGACAGATCCAACGGTTGTCGGGTTTTTCAGCCGAAATCTGACGGCTCAGATAGATTCCTAACTTGTGGGCTCTCCCACAACTTCCTAAACGTGGAAAGATCCACGGCCCAGATACTCTCATGGACTTTGGGGATCCACGGTCCTAAACTCTTCGCTACCCACAAAAGATACAGGAAAACAAAGTGGTAGGGCATTTAACACCCTACTTTCTCCTACTAATCTAACGATCGTGTGTGACAGTAGATTTCCCGATGGATCCTCGTCCATCGTTTAATACCTATCAGGATTAAGGCACTTAACTTTCCAGCTTCCTCTTACCAAATCTAACGGTCATGAGTGACCACAGATTTCTCGATGAAATCTCGTCCATCGATTCAATACTATCAGGGATTTCTTAGGGCCTTGCGCCCTCGTGTCCTGTTATAACCCTAAATTGCACTATCCATGCTTACCTGGCATCAGGCAAACTCATTTCCCTTCATTGCCAAAGCCATGTTGAACAGACTCTTCAAAAACCTCTCAAATCAAGTAACCCGCGCCCTAACCCACTGATGGGCACGTTGGAACGTTGGCAGGCCTTATACTGCATGCGTTGGAACGCGGGCTGGCCCACTACAGCCAGCGTTTACCTAACAAAGCAAAAAATCAGGAAAGTTTCCGCTGGGACAAAAAGATTTGGGTCAGTTAACTGGAACTCCCAGCCATGCATGGCCAAGAGTTCGTCTAAAACCCTAGCTCCTTCTAGCCTATAAAAGAAGGGGTAGGGGTACTATTCAAAACAGGAAAATCATAGCAAAGAAACTCTGCCCAATTGCCGAATCCGTTTTGTCCCAACCCTTTAGCCTTTCCTCAAGCTTTAGGAGAATTCAAGCAAAGCAGTTGGAGGACAAAGAAGAGGAGAAGCCCAGAATCAGGATCGAGGAGCGGTGGCCGGTCTCCATAATCATTGTAAGTTGATTCATGTTGAGATTAATAAAAACATACTTTTCCCATCCCAAATACATGAGTCTTATATGTTTTATCTGATTTATGTTTAATCTCTAATCCTCTAGTAGAACAATAGCATGCATGCGTACTTTTGTCTTGATTGCAGGATCTCTTTGTGGAAGGAGCAGCAGAAGCAAAGGGATAAAGCTCAACGAAGGATCTACACCAACCGTCGATAAAAGAGGTTAGTTGATTCTTCCCATGTGGGCATGTGAAAAAGGGTTTTAGATTCGGGGTAGAAGGTTAAAAGTAGTTTATGAAGGGTCATGATCTGCATGCAAGTTTAAGCCCTAGCTTGTTAGTCCGTAGGGTAGAATACCCCACAACATGTCCTCCTTCTAGGCTCTTAATGGGATTTTCAAGTAGGGTATCTCTATGGGGAGATTCACTCAGGATACTACCTGAGGTAGGTAAGGAGGTCATCGTCCCGAGAACTAGACGTGAAGTCTGAGTTAGGTCAGTACGCATGTAAATAACAATTCATGAGGACATAAGCCATACATAATCCTTCCATACAAATACACAACTACTAGTACTGATCAAAATACCATGCAGACATTCTTATAATGAAATCATTCACAGTTTCACAACTTATGGGCATAATCATCAGAATGAACATATACATATATTTCAAGATGCCAAAGGCAAAACACTTATCAGAAGTAACACCAAGGGTTATGCAACTGCTGAGAGGGGTGCTCGTTTCCACCCAACCGTACGCTTAACGACTCCCAGCGGATTTACCACTAGCCACCCCCGAGCTGAGACCACAATGTTGTGAGACTGCGTCTCTGTTTTCCAGTGACCAGGAGCGAAGGTTGCAATCCTTCCTCTCTGCTATCACTCACTCTGCATATTTCCAGAGTTCTCTCCTTGCATCTGCCCCCCAATCGCTTCTACCCCACGCCTTATCCTCTTGTGAGGTTGTGTGTGTGTAACACACCCACTAACTAAATCAAATTTTTCCGGTCCTCTGTTGAACTCGAACTCTCAAATAGCCCAGGAGGTCCAGCGTAAGCTGGCTCTATCTCTTTCCTACTCCATTCCCATGTGATCGTGGGACATGTTCAGGGTTCAATTTGAACGCGGCATCTTTGGTATTTCACGCTTCGGGCTACTGTAATATCTACACGTTCGACTCTGCAACCGTCGAAGCCCATCAGGGTTAACATGCATCCCATAGGGATGGATTCCCACGGGGTCAGCGTAGGGCCAATAGGAATAAACCTCATAAGGGATAGAGAAATCCTCCAATGGGAACAAGCCTCATCGCACGTTTGGGTGTAATACAGGTGGCGAGAGGGAGACTCGACACGGTGGTTGCCCTGACAGGAGGGGCCCCACTTCACACACCACACTATTCCGGACCCCCCCCCCCCCCCCCCNCCGGCCCCCCCCCCCCCCCCCATTAAAGGTAGAATGGCAAGGGGGCTCCGGAATGCATCCTCGGCCGTAGATCTGGGCGGGTGGACTCTGAACGTCCATATCTGCTCATCGCTTATCCTAAAGCATAACCACATCCTGGTTTAAGTTAACGTCTTGTTTTCACATCTATCGGTCATTACAGACCTGGAGATCCTCCGAAAGAATCTCCTCCATCCATCGGGGTTTCAATTATCACAAAATTGAAATACATCTACATTTTTTCCTCGGAATCCCCGATATCCCGATATGACGTCAGCTTCCGCTAGTTCCCTAGACTAGACCTTTTTGTCCATATGACCTCCCTCTATATGACCGCAGTCATATCCTTTCATCGGGGTTTCGGGGTTTGCGATGTCAAAATACACTCGCCCACGGAACTCGCGATTCCCCGAATCCCGACTCTCGTCAGATTTTTGACACCTGTCCCTCTGAACGGACGGCTCGGATTATGTCGGGGTTTTCATCTGGGATTTCCCCGACCTCTCGAACATTGATTCTCCGTCAAGATGACAGTTGGCTCCCACTACGGCTCTTCCCTAAGCTCCATTATTCGGACAGTTGTTCCCCACTGATCGGGGTTTAGCGGATCGCGATTTCAAAGTGCACAATTCACTTGTCACCGGGATCCCCGATATCCTGATGAACTCAAAATGCCGATAGATTGACTCCCTGTCGGGGTTTTCTCCGATGGCACAGATCTCTGCTACGTGTCCTCTAAATGAACGGTTCAGGTCGTGTCGGGAAATTGTAGATTGTGATTCTGTATGACAAGGTTTATTTGTGCTCGAAAACTCCGATTCCCCGATTTCTGACTTTCAGGATCTCCTGACACGTATCCCCCACGATAGACGGTCCCGATCTAGTCGAGATATCCCGGATCGCAATTCCAAGCAGCAAGATTTCTTTGCTCTCGTAAACCCCGATTCTCCGATATGCCAATTTTCCGAAATGGGAGATCTCGCGACACGTGGCCTCCGTCGCTCGGACGGCTCAAATCTATCCTGCGGGGGGTTTCGCCCCTATACACGGGGGTCTTAACCCTCGGGTAACTCCGAACAGATCCAATGGCTGTCGGGTTTTCCAGTTGAGATCTGATGGCTCAGATCGGTTCCTACCCAGGCATTCCTCCATGACTCCCTAGACGTGGAAAAATCAACAGTCCAAATATTCTCATGGACCTTGGAGATCTACGATACGGAATTATTCGTTGCCCACGAAGACACAGAAGACAAGGGGGTAAGGCCATTAACATCCCTACCTTTTCCTACCAATCTAACGGTCAGATGTGACCATATATTTCTCGATGGAATCTCGTCCATCGATCAACACCTATCAGGGATAAGGTACTTAACCTCCCAGCTTTTTCCTCCGATCTGACGGTGGTAAGTGACCACAGATCTCCCGACGGGATCTCGTCCGTCGATTCAATACTTTGTCCTTATGCTATCATCCCGGGTTTTCAAGAGGATCGTTCCTCCTCGTGCAGGTTTACTAAGGTCTTACGCCTTCATCTTCTCCTCCACAGTTCTTCATGGACTTTTCAAGGAGGGTATCTCTACGGGGAGGTTTACCCAGGGTGTTGTCTGAGGCGGGTAAGGGTATCGTCCTCCCGAGAACCAGGCGTGAAGTCTAAATTAGATTAATACGCATATAAATAACGATTCACGAGGGCATAAGCCCTATGTAGTCTTTTCATACAAATATACAACTACTATTACTGATCATAGCACCATACAGACATTCTTATAATGAGATCATTCACAGTTTATGAGCATATATGTCAGCATATAAATTTCAAGATGCAATATGAACAAAACACTTATCAGAGATAACTTCAGAAGTGGGAGCAACTGCTGAGAGGGGTGCTCGTTTCCACCCAACTGTAGGCTCAGCGACTCCCAACGGATTTACCACTAGCCACCCCCGAGCTGAGACCACGATGTTCTGAGACTGCGTCTCTCTGTCCGACGATGTTCTGAGACTGCGTCTCTCTGTCTTCCAGTGACCAGGAGCGAAGGTTGCAATCCTTACTCTCTACTATCACTCACCCTGCGTAATGCCATATTTCCCCTCGCGTCTCCCCCTCTAATCGCTTATGCCATACGCCTTATCCTCTCGCGAGGTTGCGTGTGGCACGATTACCCTCGCGCCGATCAGGCCTGACGGCTCTACGGATGGGTAGTTCACCATCCCATCCCTCATCAATCCATCTGCCTACCAGCCTGCGAGGCATTGAATTTCAGGGTCAGCGAGTCGCTTTTGGTTCTCCGGGCAAGTGGAGTCCAAATACGGTATTTCATTCTTGGTGGAAGTTAACACCACCTTTTCAGGTGCCTTCCACCGCCATTGTGTTCTATTTTCTTCACATCCCCTCATCAGCAGTCCTGCAATAAATTCATAATGTTATTCACATTCATTGACCTCTTCCTCAAGGTCCATTCACATCACATATTCACATTTAGGAGTTTGCCATAGTTCTTGGCCAGTCTAGTTATATTTACAAGTTGGGGGAAACAGGGTGTTACAATTCCCTCCCCCTTAAAGGCAACATCGTCCTCGATGTTCTTATCTACTAACATGAATTGCATTTACAGAAGTAAACAAAATCGGATATGCCTGTCTCATGGCATCTTCCATTTCCCATGTAGCCTCATCTGGGCCAAAATGTTTCCACTGCACCTTGACCTATACAATGGTTCTATTCTGGAGCCGGGTTTCCTTTCTGTCCAATATGCATTGGGGTTCTAGTAGGAATTCTCCCTCCGGTTCCACCTGGATCACAGACCAGTCAATTATATGATTATCATCATGTACATATTTCTTCAATAATGAAACATGAAAAACATTATGTGCTTTTACTGTGGGAGGAAGTGCTAGCCGATAGGCTACAGGTCCCACTCTGTCTAGAACCTCAAAGGGTCCACAATACTGGGGTGCCAATTTGGCACAAGCTCCCATTTTTAGGGAACTCCTCCTGGGCTTAATTCTAAGACATACATGATCTCCTGTTTGGAACTCTCTTGGAGTTCTCTTTTGATCAGCATAACTTTTCTGTCGGTTTTGAGCAACCTTCAGATTTTGTTTTATCTGAGTCACTTGTTGTTCCATTTATTTCAACATGTCGGGTCCAAAAGAAATCATATTTATAGGATTGCTCTAGTTGTCTGGAGTATTACACTGTTTACCATAGAGGACCTCGAATGGACTCATCTTTAAGGACGCTTGATAACTGTTGTTGTAGGAAAATTCTACCAATGGCAAGTAGTCTTCCCATTTCCTGGGCTGATGCATCACATGCATCCTTAACATATCTTCTAATATCTGATTTACTCTTTCTGTCTGTCCATCGGTTTGAGGGTGATAGGCGGTACTAAACAACAATTTGGTCTCTAAACCCGTCATCA
>ML796703.1:27157-46137 GCA_009831015.1 Picea engelmannii | reverse complement strand
TGCTCTCCTTGAATTTATTCATTATTTTAACTTGTACATTTGATGACATGGTTGTCTTTTTTCAAAGCTTCAATATTGGTCAACAAGTGGATCATCCTATGTAATTGGGATTTGGTAAAATTCTATTGAGTGTATCCAATTGTAATTGTCAAAATATGAAATCGTAAAATTATGCGTTTTCACTATATTTAGCATACATAATGGTCATTCATTAATGTCTCTCCATTCGTCCATGCTCTCCTTGAATTTATTGATTATTTTAACTTGTACATTTGATGACATGGTTGTCTTTTTTCAAAGCTTCAATATTGGTCAACAAGTGGATCATCCTATGTAATTGGGATTTGGTAAAATTCTATTGAGTGTATCCAATTGTGAGGTTTTCCCAATTTCAACTCAATCCACTAATAATTGGTATAGATTATGCATGTTCAAATGCAAGCAATGGTTTAGGGACATTGCATCAATTTCCAATGTATGGTTTAATCAAGACAAACACTCACTCATATAACATTCACTAACTTTTATAAAGTAATATAGAGTTTAACACTCAGCCATCAACTTCTATAAAATATTATAGACTCTAACACACACTCATAGAAAGTATTATAGGTTCTAACACTCACTAACCTGATTATGTTAGATTCCATTTTCTTGAGTTTTTGTTTCATGGTCTAGAATTTTGATCGTGATCCATTCATGTGATACTTAGTGTTATGAGAAAGCCCCCTTCACATCTATCCACATTTTTTTACCCTTAGTCAAATTTTTGGCCCTGCTTGACCCTTTGGGCTATAAATATGGGGCATTTCCCAAGAGACTTGATCAAGTTTCAAGCTTTGTGCATTTTATTTGGTCTTCGTTGGTTGGAGAGGAATTTTTCAAATAATTACTTTCAACAGGAATAGGATACTTCCAGTTCCTTGCTTAAAACTCGTTGTATAGTTTGTATGGAAAAAAAAAAAACTCATGGTTTTTTCTTTGGAAACAATATTACTTTTTGGACATACTATTTTCTTAACAACCCTCTCATCTTCAACTCTTGAGACTAATTATCAATGTCATTTCAAGGATTGAGTTAAGTTGAAAATTTATCATTTTTTCTAGATTCCCACTCCACCATCTTCATCCCACTTAGCATAAGTTGAAGCAATGAATTTTCAACAACTATAGTCGAAGCTCAAACTAGAAACCTACACAAAAATATAAACACACAAAGAGATCATCAAACACTACAATGAATGATAGGAATGCACAGACAATAACCTAGTTGTAAAATACAATTAAATGCACACATAAATGGTCATCTATGTAGAAAAGACAAATAACCAACTCGAAATGTACTCTAAGGAGGAATTGAATCCCAATCTCCTTCTCAAAAGGAAATGTGTTTTTAATGGCACTACAACAACCCATTTCATTTGCATTCTACTCTCAAGACAAATCTAAGAATTAAAATAATCACATGACCTAATTGTTACAAGGAGACCTATTTTTACCAAGTTGTGATCCTCAAGTATTCATATTGTTAGCACCTAAAATGATCCACTACAAAATTACACACTAGCATGCATTTTTTACAAGTTGACATTTGCTTGAAAATCATTGTTTTGGAAGCCAACAATGTGTATTTAAGGATTGTAACATGCACTTTGAACATGCAATAGGTCACTCCATATGAAATAACACATTCTTATTGCATTGTCCATTATCCAAAGTGCATTTAATAAAATTACGCACTAGCATGCATTTTTTACAAGTTGACATTTGCTTGAAAATCATTGTTTTGGAAGCCAACAATGTGTATTTAAGGATTGTAACATGCACTTCGAACATGCAATAGGTCACTCCATATGAAATAATGCATTCTTATTGCATTGTCCATTATCCAAAGTGCATTTGATAGTGTTGGAGTGAATATTTCAAGGCTTTTGTAAGAGAATTTTTGAGGAAAATTCTATATGCAATAACAATGCTTGAGGTTTAAGTGTGTGTTTTAAAACTTTTTAGAAGATTTTTTCATGAAATCTTACATATTCACCTTTCTCCATACCACCTTAAGTGTGCATTTTGTGGAGTTGGCATGCATTTATGCAATTATTTTTTTTTCATGAAATTATGAAATGTACTTGGTAGAGTCAACACTCTTCTTTGTTTTCATAAATTTTCTTATATTCTTGGGAGAATGGAACACCCACTTGGTATTATATTTCCACCCAACATCCTTCTCAATTGGATCAACGATTTTGTACATGTTTTTCCTCTGCTCTCATAAATTTTCTTATATTCTTGGGAGAATGGAACACCCACTTGGTATTGTATTTCCACCAAACATCCTTCTCAATTGGATCAACGATTTTGCACATGTTTTTCCTCTACAATAAGGCAACCAAAAATTATGAGGATATAGTAATGTAATATGATTCGATTGCTTTTAACTACTGACATATCTATTCCAATACTCAAAATAATATAAATTATGAATCAACTTGACTTGAATAGCACACAATGTTAAATTTACAAAAGGTAAAACATATCAAATAATAGTTGTCACACAATTTATACTTCCAACATTTAAACTATTCAACATATGGTAATTTCTTGAGATATTAAATTTTATCTTTTTAATTATTTTACAAATTTTAAAATCATCACAACTTGAGCATGATATTTTTCAATTTAATATGATATGGCCCATGAAAAATTGTTAAGATGTTTTTCCAAAAATTACAAAACATATTATATTTTCAAAATAAATCAATTGAACAATTATTTTAATAAAATTGTTAAAAACTAAAAAAACAAACTTCCATGTCTTGAACTACCTAAAAAGATGAATGATATAGTCATCTACAACACACAAGAGGAGTAATATTGATGTAGAGCATAACCACATATGTAATACCTTGGTTTTGACCCTTGGTATGCATTGAATTGGATTATGTAAAAATTGGAAATGCATGATTATAATGAGAAAGTTGAGTCGTCAAGGCTTAAATAAATTACCTTATGTTGTAAACATTGTAAATACATATTGTATGGATTCCTATTGTGGTTCTCAAGGCCAAGTATTGACTAGCAAACGATTGGGCATGCTAATGTGGTAAATATACCTTTATGGACCACATGATGGGCTTACTACGGTGCACTCAAGCTATGTAAATACTAATGTTGGAAAACAATATATGAATGCCCAAGTTGGCTATGGAGAGAACAAGAGGGGCTATGATTCCACAAGAGGAGAGGAGAAAAGGGGGCCTATGGAAAACTAACCCTGTATTTCCAAGTATCAACCCAGGAACTGATCTCTTTTCCATCATGTGCATTAAATGAGCCCATCCACTTCCATTAACTTAGAAATCCAATCACAAACGCATGTGGATTTTGGTGAGGAAGTCTACCTCACATATTTATGGAAGCATGCGCAAAGCACAATCATTTTGTGAAAATGTGAAAGGTCCTTCATTCTCCTATCGTGTGGAAAAACCATTGCATTCACTCCTCACTCTAACCATTTTGGTGTTACACTCTCCATTGTTACTCATTATCTAAATATAAAATTAACTAAAATGAACACTATGAAGAGGGATTCTTAGACATTGGGTGAGAGATAGGTAGGTCGTAGATGAGCATATAGGTTGGGAAAGATAGAAATCCTTCACCCACTCTTTATTGCTACTCATTGGTTGCTTGAGAGCCCGTGATCTATTCTCCTAGGCTATTCCCATAAAACATTTAGCAAATTGGGCTCTTTCTCCCTACATTGAAGAGCGCTAGAGGGGAAGGATTCCTTAGGAACTATTGAGAAAATAAGGGAAATACCTTCCCTTGTGTTATGTAGGGTAGTGGAAGAGACTACCATAATTATTTAAGGGTTAGATGAGGTGCTTGGAGTGCTCTGTAGTGAGCGAATTTGTTGTTGAATGAGAGCAATTGGGTTGGGTTGAGTGATTTGTAAGCATGTAGTTGGATTCCTTTGACCCGGTGGCCTCATAGCCTAGCTTGGGGATGGCATCTACCTTGGATGACTATGGTTGGGTGGAAATTTCTTGTATGCAACCAATTTCTTGCACCATTCTCAACTAAAAGATAAGTGTTTTATCTTTGTCTTTATCTATGCAATTAAATTGTATTTTTGTTATTGAATTATATGAATTGTGTATGGTATGTGTGTGATTATGTTGAATTATGAACATGGATATTTATTGCCATGAATTATGTTATTCCATACTTGATTAGTCTATTGCAATTTATTATTTCCACCCATGCATTTTAAACCATATTGGGCTTGTATGGAAGGCTATCTCTCTTATGTTATGGGAAATGGTCTTTAATGGCCCAAAATTTTAATGGCCTAACCGTGGCTCCTCATTCCATGGTTGGGATTGCTTGGATGGGGATGTCACAAAATCAAATAATCATATACATGAATGATAACTACTTCAAATAATTATATATGTGGAGCATAACTACATTAAAGAACAATAAGGATGATAACTACATATGTGAAATAAGAATTTCCAAACGTCAAATATGACACATATTATATCTAAAAATATTATTGACCATATTAAACTAAAATTAAAAAGACAAATATAATTCATATTCTAAAACCTTATGTCATGTATACATATACACAAAAGGGAAAATATACAAAAAGGCAATAAGTCTCAATTGTTATTTGTGTAAATAATAGACTTGGAACTATGACTAGCACTAGTGCTTGCCTCACCACCACATGCATCATCACTACCACCATAACCACTCTCATGACCTTCATTATGGCCACCTTCCTAACCATTATCATGACCACCCTTAGCACACCATCTCCTCTCATATATCTTTATTGTAGATGTAGAGCATTCTCTGTGAATCATGCTCCCTAAGAATATGTCAGACTAACTATGTCATATCCGATGAAATGAAAACGAGGACTTGTGCATAATGGTCTTTGGCATAAATAAATGATCATATTATGTACATACATAAAATATTTTGAAGAGGTTTAAATGTGATCATCAACCTCCTCATATCAAATATGGTTTTAGGGCCCATATAATGCCCCCTGAGTGCTCAATAGGCGATGCTAATGTTTGCATGTTCAAGCTAAAGTGGGGGTTACTCTACATTCCCCCACCGGGCCAATATCTACAAAGTAATCAACACAACACATATGTATATTGTATATGGTATGAACTAAATCATATTTTTTTCAAGGAAAACCTCATGGGGAAATTCTTGAGTACTTCAATGCATTTCAATTATTATACATCGTGTAAATCCATCAGCATTGATTATGGCACCCAATCAGCAAGGAAATCATGTGGGGTATGTAACAAAGGTGGGAAAAGTGGTGTATAAACGTAGAGACATCATGTATGAAGCTCAAAGCACTCAACCACTCAAGCTAGCCCACCAAGCTATAAATTAAATCATCTTAACTATCATTACTATATTTATAATTATATTTACCTCTCTCATTTGGAAATTCGGCAGCAATAAAGTTAAAGTTCTGGATTTTTTACCAATCCATGTTTATTGATCTGAATTGTATAGGGGAAAAATTAAACACACACATAAATATAGTAGAAAGCACAGTAATACAATGAAACCCAAGTTCTATTAATGAATAAAATAACATAATATTGTAGAACACAAACTAGCTGGAATGGACATAATATCTTATCTCTTGAGAGAGAGAGAGAGAGAGAGAGAGAGAGAGAGAGATTTCGGTTACACTCATTCATGAAAAGCTATTACAAGAGGACGAAATAATGGCCTTTTAACATAAATAAATAACCCTAACAATCCAAAACCCTAATCCTAGGAGGAAAATCGCCAAAAGATTTGTGGGCCTCGAGGTGGTTAGTTGATATAATAACTTCTCGACGCACAACTTTTGCGTACAATCTATGTTTGGGTGCATAGTAGATCATTGGAAAGATATAATTAAGAAGTACATTTTTTGGCATGGCCAAGCAAATCCATGGCCACCCTTGGCCCCAAATGGCCAAATAACAACATTTAAGGCCTCAAAACGACCCTAGAATTTTAGGACCTGAAAAATAGTAGATAAAAAATTGTCAAGATGGAGAATTGTGTTGACCCAGTGGAAGAGGTGGATGGCTACCAATGTTCACTTCGATGATTCCTCCCCCCTTAGGAATAAATGGTCCCCATTGTGTCAAGTTCCCTCATCATATGGGAAAACTTTTGATGAATTTGACAACTGGTGAGCCACTTACCTTGGTGAAGAAGTTGTCCTACTTTGACAACGTGATAGAGTTGTATGTTCTACTAGCGGGTGCCCTTTTTCTTGGTGTCCATTGTCCAATCCATTGTATCCTACTCTTTGTGGTCATTATTTATTTATATAGGGGTCAAATGCTTAACCACCTCTAAAGTCTCCAATAGGGGTGGAAAATATGGTCGAAGTACCTCCATATTAAATATTGGGTGCAAGCTAAGGAAAAGGGGAATACTCAATTAAAAAGCATTCTCACCCATGGCCTGCATGATGGTGT
The DNA here is from genome assembly GCA_009831015.1 of Picea engelmannii. Taxonomy (NCBI): domain Eukaryota; kingdom Viridiplantae; phylum Streptophyta; class Pinopsida; order Pinales; family Pinaceae; genus Picea; species Picea engelmannii. The sequence continues at coordinate 39,613 of ML796703.1, read as the reverse complement.
AAGGCCCATAAAGGAGTGGAATGATATTTTTATGGGGTTTTGTGAGGCACTCTTACTACAAATGCAACCAAGCCTTATCACCAAATCGTTGCTTGTACTTGGCATTGGCTTTCTGCAAGATATCATGAACCTGTTGTTGAATGTGTTGGATCCGTTCAACAAATCTGACTGCTCTATCTACCTAGGTCTAAGCATGGGAGGTCTCTTTCTATGAAGATGAAATGGATAGAGCTACGTCAATTGGGGCCAATGGTTGGAACCCCAAGCACACCTGAAAAGGGTTGTGGCCAATAGAGTTGTGGAGGGATTTTTTGTAGCTATATTGAACATATAAAGAAAGGATTTCATCCCATGTGTGTACATGTTTGGAGTTGTACATTCTTAGAAGATGCACAATCATTCTACTAACCACTTATATTTTTCCATCAGTTTGGGGGTGGAAGGTAGTGAATTTTTTGAGTTTGGTGTCCATAAATGACCACAGGCTAGACCATAATGTACTCAAGAATCTATTGTCATGATCTGAAATAATAGTTTATGGTAGCTCGAAATGAACCCAAACACATTCGAAGAAGATCTTAGCAGTGGCCTCAATTGTGATACTCTTCTTGCAGGCTGTCAAGATGGCCATCTTAGAAAATTGATCAACAACCACAAATACACAGTCATTGCCATGTTTGGTAGAAGGTATATTGGACATGTAATCCATGGATATGAAATCCCGAGGCCTATTGAGAGTAGGCAGAGGAGTGTAAAACCCCTGTTTTTTAATTGTGAGTTTGGTGATGCCACAAGCAGTGCAGAATCTAATATACTTGTTGATATCCTATCGAAGCCTCGACTAATAAAATCACTTTTATAGTACAACTATGGTCTTTTACACACCAAAGTATCCTTCCACTCAACTGTAATGACCTCCCCAAATCAGCTTCACATGATCACTTGAAGGAACATAGAGATGGCCCAAATGACATAACAATGCATCCTAGAGATGAAAATCTGAAACTAGTGTGCCTATGCCCAATGTTTGATATGTGGAAATGAAGTCAGGATCATTGTGATATAGTTGTGACCACCTAGAGGTCTCATGGCCGTAAGAGTTGAGCACTATGGTTAGTGTTGCAAGTGGAGGTCAACTAAGGTAGTCAGCGACTCGGTTGGTGCTACCCTTCTTGTATTTAATGTTCAGGTGGAACTGTTGCAGGTAGGTGGAGCACTTTTGGTGGTGTTCATTTTGTAACTTCGGCGTGGATGATAGTCTCCTTCCTCAGAATGTAATGCTTACATTGGTGGCAAGCTTGTACAATGGAGTACATCTCCTTGTCATGGGTGGGATATGTGTGGAAAACATCATATAGTGTTTCACTATGATAGGCCACTAGATGTCTTAGCTGAGTGACAACGACGTCGATAGCATAGTCAAAGGCATCTATCTCAATCTCAAATGGTTGTTGTAGATCAGGAAATGTGAGTATTGGTGCGAAGAAGAGGCGATGTTTTAGATCCTAGAATGCTTTCTATTGTGATTCAGAACAAGCAAAATTGGCTTTATCTCCCCCCTTCATCACTTGACTTAAAGGACAAGAAATATGAGAGAACCCCAACATGGACATTCGATAGAAGTTGGTGAGGTCCAAGAAGCTGCGGAGCTCTGTCAAAGTCGTCAGGGCTAGCCAATTGTGAATGACTTAGATCTTGGCTAGGTCCACATGCACCCCATGTTCATCTAAGATGTATCCTAACTATTGAATTCTATGTGTGCCAAATGAGCATCTCTTCAGATTGGCATATAAATTGTGTTGTCATGGGGTGTTCAGGACATGCTAAATGTGTTGAATTGTTTTTTCCTCGGTACAGCTGAAGATGAGGACGTCATCCAAATATACGACAACAAAAGAGTTTATGAATAGACGCAAAATATCATCCATCATCCTCATGAATGTCACTGGAGCATTAGTCAGGCCAAAAGGCATGAACAACCACTGAAAGAGGACTTCTTTAGATTTAAAGGTTGTCTTCCATACATCAGTTGGCTCTGTTAGAACCTAGTGGTAGCCTAACTTCATATCAATCTTACTAAAGAACTTGGCTCCCTTAAGACGATCAAGAAGATCGTCAATATGAGGGATTGGGTATTGGTTCTTGACAGTGATTTTATTCGGGGATTTGTAATCAATACAAAGTCACCATGTCCCATCCTTGTTCTACACCAACACAATTGGGCTCCTGCAAGGTGAGGAGCTCGGTCGAATGTGGCCCTTTCGGATGAGCTCGTGAATTTGATGCATTATTTCCTCATTCTCAAAAAGGGAGTGTTTGTATATTTGATCATTGGGTAAGGGAGCACCATGTATCAAGTCAATGGAGTTTTTGACCTGACACTATAGAGGCATCCCTATGGGTGAAGCAAAGATGTCTCTATACTCCTCTACAATCTTGTCCACCTACTTTTGTTGTGTAGAGAGACCCTGTGTTGAAGTCGCAATGACCTTCCATTCACCTTTTGACTGAAACATAAAGAGGACAAACTTTGCAGTCTAAGAGATTACCTTCCAACACTACTTTGATGAGATCAATGAAATTGCAGTAGTTGAGACTACTTCTAGTACCTTGTAGGGCTAACCTCCCAAAGTAATAATGATGCTACGGAGCTAGGACTCATAAAAAATATGGAGTTTCCACATATAAGGTTGTCCTAAAATATCATCCCAAACTTTGAGTGGGGAAACATCACACAGTACCATATTTGTGAAGGACTTGATTCCATAAGATAGGCGACAATGTTGGCTGACGCGAAGGTCTCATCCCTGGCTCAACCAATCAATGGTGTATGGTTGAGGGTGTGGCATTGTCAATAGCTTTAATATCTTGATGGCCTCGATTGAGACCAGGTTTTTCTAGCTCCCATTGTCAACAATGAAATGTAGTGGGGTCCCCTTCACCCACATCTGTGAGTGGAAAAAGTGCTCCCCCTCCTCAAGCTCCTTTGAATCATCTAGTTGGATCTTTGTAGTTACGATAGTAGCATCAGGTTCTGCATTAATGATCCACTTTCCCTTATCATATTGCAAATCAGAGTCTGAGTAAGGGTTTGAATCTTTTTCTTTAAGTTATGCCAACAATGTATGTTTCGAGTGGCATTCGTCAATGTTGTGCCAGGGGATTTTACGGAACTCACACCACTTTTTAGTGTCCTTCAACTTTTCGTTACCCTTCTTTGCCTATGGCTTAGACTGGTTGTCTTAAGGTTGTCCCTCCTTGCTTTGTCCATTTTTTCTGTGAGTTAGGGTTGAGTTTACCATGCTTATGTTGTGGTGTATTTGTAGACCCAAACTCCTGCTTATTCCATTGCTTAATTTTTTGCTCAATTTTGATAGCATATCAATAAGCGGCTCCTAGTGAGGAGATGTCCAAGAAATACATCTCTATTTGGATGTACCTATGTAGGCCACTACGGTACTTCAAAAAAAAGTGTTGCTCAAAGTCTCTGATACCCATCTTTGAGCACAAGGTATGGAAGATATCGGTGTACTTCGGCACGATTTGGTCCTCTCCCAACGCAAAGTTGTCCATCTCGTGTATTGGTCAACATAATTTCCAATAGGGTAGAATTCCTCCTTGAGGGCATCAAAAAAGGCCACCCAAGTGGGTATTGTCCCAAATTCCATAAACTCATCGTCATTTTGTCTCTCCCTGTAACCTTCCCATTAATCTTTGACATGGGGAAGGGCTTTAAGGAGCGCAAAGGTAATCTTTTCATTGTCATAAATTTTTTGAACAGAGTAATAATCTTCTAGCAAATTTAATTATTTCTCCAAAGCATTTTCTTCTATTTGACCTTCAAATAAAGGGATATCAAATTTAACTTGTATCTCAAAGTGTGTCACACCTTAGAAAAGTTTCTTGTTGAGGGTTCCTCGTCCACCATTGGCAGTCATCGAAGGATCTGAGTGAATTTTTCCATCATCTTTTTCCTCTGTCATGTGAGGGATTGCTCAAGCAACACCTTGAAAGGATCTCCTGCTCCAACATCTCTCTTTTCTTCCACCATGGGAGGATTCTTGGGCCAACGAGAGTGGTTGTCCCCAAGTGAAACTAGGTCAAGACCCAACTTTCTATACCCTAACCTCGTCAGAGACACACACTGAGAAATAACAAGGATTAGATTTCTCTTATACCACTGATCCATATTGTAAAGGGGATGAAATGAAACACACACTGAAATATAGCAGAAATCATAGTAATACAGTGAAACCCAACTTCTATTAATGAATAAAATAACAGAATATTGTAGAACACAAACTAACAAGAATGGTGGTAGATTATCTCTGAAGAGAGAGAGATGTCGACTATGCTCATTCACCAAAAGCTATTACAAGAGGTCGGAAGAATGGCATTTTAACATAAAGTAAGAAACCTAATGGTCCAAAACCCTAACCCTAAGAGTTGAAGCACCAAAAATTTTGTGCGCCCCTAGGTGGTTAGGCTATATGCTAACTTCTCGGGGGCACAACTTTTTCATATAATCTTTGTTTGGGGCACACAATAGCTCATTGAAAATATCTAACTGAGAAGTAAAATTGTTGGCAAGGCCAAGGTAGGCCATGGCCACTCTAGCCCCTAAATGGAAAAAATAATATCATTTAAGGCCTAAGAAAGGCCTTGGGGGTTTAGGACCTGAAAAATAGTAGGATAAAAAAATGCCAAGATGGAGAACTGTTTTGAGCTAGTGGAAGAGGTGGGTGGCCACCAATGTCCACCTGGATCAATTATAGATATAGTAGTGTATCCAACTCAAGATCATTAAGATGTGAAATCATATTAATCATGCATTGAAGTATACTATGGAATTTTTGTATCAAAATTCCAACTTTGGGAATCAAAATCCCACATCTCATCATACAAGCAACAGTGGATGGAGAGGGAGGGATTAATTCAACCTTAGATTGAGTGTTAAGACACCTATCAAAAAATACGCAACACAACTCAAATGCATAAGGGAATCTTACACTTCTACTAGGGTCGAAAAAAACTATGAGCTCTAATGCATGATGAAAACATCTCAAAAATATTGAAGTCCTCTTATATAGTGAGTGAGGCTCTCTAATGTGATAAACATAGTAAAATAGACTAGACTATTTGGTACCCATCAATAAGATGAGCACTTAATGTGTCAAGGATAATATTATTAGCCTAGACATCCTGACACTCAAAACTTATAACAAAAGACTATCCCCCAACAACCCTTTGCATACATAATACATATACCTCCTTGCTAGAATAGGCACCCATGTTATTTTGTTGCACTAAAGGATATAAACCATCTTGCACATTAGGGAAATCGGGAGCATCCTACCCCCTCTCGAATAATTTGGAGACAAAACATATGACATCCTTTGATGGGATGAATTAGATGTCCACCTCAAACTAGAATGCTTGGTATCATGATATTCACCTTCAACAATATTGCATCTTTAACATATTTGAGCAGGCCAACATTACGAAGGAGAGAATGTATGATCCTAAGACATATGCTATGGAATGTTCTCATATGCCCTCCCACTTGAATATCATCTTCTCCCCATATGGGATTGGAACTCTATATGTATATTGAAAAAACAAACTCATTATTGTAGAAAAACATTCAACTATTAAATGAATAAAGTAATATAAGTTATTTAGAAAAAAAAATATATATTGATTCCTTGTAAATTTTTGGCAAGTGGATGAGATAGGGTTGTTTGATATGAACTTGCTCCCTATCCAGCAATATTGATCTTGGCTCACCTGGCATGTCAATCCATGATCATTAGCCATAAGGAAAGGGGCCATATGGCCTTTCCATTCTCTAATAATGCTTTCATTTTGATTAGAGAAGTAATCACTACAAACAACAAGGGTACCCTTGAAGAACCCCCACAAGTTTGTGTTGAAGGTGTATCACGAGGTAATATTCTCAAAGGTGAACATTATATCCTTGACATCGAAATAGATGACATTTAATTCGATAATATTTGTGGAAATTAAAATAAGATTCTCTATTAGGGTATTTTGTAGGAAGAGTTCCCCCCCGAGGTGGTGATTCATGCATAGGTTTGGGATATTTGGGAGTTTTGTGGTTGGCATTGTACCTAGACATGTAGCCTGACCAAAGGCTCCTTCCTTTTCTATTTTGTGTATGCAAATAATTCCCAACACATTCTATGTAATGGTCCTTCAAGTTGTAAGAACAACCTCTTAGTTATGGAAGCCTAGACTCTAGACTTCTCAATGGATAATGAGGCTTAAATAGTTTATCATGACTGGATTGAATTCCTTGGGATCCCAATGCAATTTTGACCCAAGCTTCCACATATTTATACTGTCATGGGGGGATATTTTCCTATAACTGGACACTTTCTTCACCCTACATAGAAACCCTTGTCTTAGGGTTAATCTTTCTCAAAAACTCAAGAAGTTTGTCCTCATTAGGGCTAGGAACAAAATGTTTTGACAACCTATTTGATATGTCAACTTTCCCAATCCATCCTTTCATTATCAAATCTGTAACCATCACATTCACAACTATCTTCTTATGGCACTGACCACCCCCTTTACTAATCCCTCTACCCCCAAGCCCCCCTAGGAAAAAAATGTAGGGGAAGGTGCATTGACCTAGGTGTAAAGATAACAATTCTAATGAAGCTTTAATGGTGGTCCTAGAACTGACCCAATGGGCCACAACCCCCAAATACCTAGGCCCCAAGCAACTCTTTACAAGACATGGCCCTTTGTTAAGGTGACATAATTTCCCTTCAACAGTAACGGGTACTCCCCGATGCACGGTCCCAATTACATTATGCATTGTTTGGTTTAGGAGACCCATTTGGATTCTAGCCTGGCTGCCATTATTGGGTTTGAGGGGTGATTGGATGATTATGAATGAAATGTAAAATGCATATGCAAACTAAATAAGAGCATAAATAAAATCTAACATGTTGTATCCTAACTAGGGGCAACTATGGTAACCAATGAGCAGCTAGAAATGCAACTAATGCCTGCAAAAGACTTATTCCGGATAGTTGCTAAGAAGCAGCAAGGTTAGACAACGCATGCATATAGAAACATAACCAAATTATTCTAAGTTATGAAATCATATGCAATAAACTACTCATCATACCATGACAAAAGATAAGAAACGGTAAACAAAGTTGCAATAAATATTTATATTTTCATAAGAATAGTCTATAAGCGAAAGAAAATTCTTACAACACACGTAAACAACATATAGTCTACTAAAAATAGTTTATAACAAACTACTATCCATAAGAGTCATTCTCTCTAACAAAATGGCCCTAATGGCTTCTCAATATTAATTCTGAAAGCGGTTCTCGAATATACAATGCTTAAAGAGCCCCTCTAGAAATGGGCCTCTTCCTTTACTTATAGTAATTTGAGTAATTGTTGATAGTGTCTTCTTAGGTTCTGCAAGAAGCAGTTACAAGTATTTTCAGCTTCCCCTTCTGAAATGTTGTTTACAAGTGTTAGAATAGGACAAAAATGATGACAGTTGGAAAAAAGAAAAAATAGAAGGTAGTTGTGGGAAAATCGAATTTGTTGTTTGGTCTCATTTACTTGTATGTGTCCCTCATGTAAGTTGTCCAAGCTTCATGCTTGAATTCGATTGATATAACTTTGTGGTACAAGAGTACTTTCAAAGCAGTTGTGTGGGAAGTCGAGTTGTTTGAAAAGGTTTTCATGTCCCTTGTCAGATTAGATATGAAATCATGGATCATAGTTTGAGTCTTTGCCGGCTAGACGAGGTGCACCTCCATTAAGTCTAATGTCACTTTTGTATATTCTAGAGCACCCAATTATCTCTTATTCATATTTTGTTGAATTTATTCAAAGAGCTTCTCTTCTATCTTGGGTTTTCTAAGATGCATGACCTTTTAGAGTTGTGCACAGATGGCCAGTGAGCTCTTTGTTTCCTTTTCGGCCTTCTCCCCAAATTATTGGCATCAATCAATGGCAGCATAATTGATTCTCATTTCCCCTTTTGGAGCGTGAGGAAGCTTGGTTGGAGCATACGGGTTCTCAGTGATCCATCGTTTCATATTGTTCAAGCCTTCTCATATGGCTACAAATTGGAAATTATTAGCTTGTACAAAGCTATAATGAGCTATTATTTGTGTTGTCAGTTGTTGAAAGACTTGAAGGTGGGAGTACATGTATGTATCTGTCTCATTGAGCTCTACCTTGACCTTCTTGGTGCATGCCTTGAATTCTCTGAGGCTTCCTTTATCTTTCTTTCCTCACCTGAGTAGTTCCTCCAACTCCCTAATCTAGTCATCCTTCTCTTTGTTTTGACAATCCATATCCTTGAGTTTCTGTTCTATTTCCAATGTGAAAGCGATGCCAGTGGATGCGATAGAAACCAGGTCTTCTCCAATGTCTTTTGTCACCAAAGTCTCTATTACAATTGATAAAAGGTTACCTCCGCTGACTGGGAGATTTCTAGTTTGTCGCTAAACAATCCTGTCGGTGGCCTTGTCAAATAGGAATTTCTTCAAATTTTTCACCTTGTTGGGCTTGTAGGGTGTGTGAAGCCCTAACCCAAGCTTGCTGACTAGGAGGTGACCACCGAAGAGAGGAAATTCTACTAACAATGTCGGGATGTCAGTTTCCATGCGAGAAACATCATTGTTCATTGTGTCTTCATCTCGTTTCCTTTAATCATCTTCAACTGCCTTTAATGTTGCCTCGTCCATTGCTCTTTTCTTAGTTGTTGCTTCTGCTTTTGTTGCCATTGTTGTTGTTTCTTCTGCTTCCATTGTTGATGCTTTGGATTTAGCTTCTTCTTCTTGTCATTTCTTTTTAGCAACGTCCTCCTTCTTCTTTCGTACTTTCTCTTTCTTCCTTTGTTTCTTATCCACATCTACCTCCTTGGATTATTTATGTGCTCTATGTTTGGTGTCCTCGGATTCCTTCTAATTTTTGTTTACCTCAGCCTCAACCTCTGCAATGGATTTTCTTTCTCTCTTATTTCAATGTTTCCTCTGACTAAGAAGTTGAGGATGTAGTCACGGCTATTGTTGTCGCTTCTTATTCATCTTTCTTTTATGCCTCTTCCCATGCCTTTTCCCCATCTGATATCCTACCCAAAGGTTTTCCTTTCCACCTAAAAGTAAATTCATGATATGTTCAGGCGCCACAATGGATCTCTTCTTCTTCCTAATTGGATGATGTGTACTTCCATCTATGTCTATGCTTGATGCAATATTCCTTGATGATTCCCTTTGGGTCATGTCTTCAGAATCTCTCTTCCCCAAAGCGAAACAATAACAATGTGTCCACCTCGGATTGAGTCTATTTAATGTCTCCAAAGAAGTATGATTCGACCCATAATAGTAAAGGAGGTTATATGGCCTTCTTATCCCTATAGAGTGATGCTCTGACTCCATGGATTATGGTCTAATACACGATCTCTTGCAATACCATCCTATCAGGGACAAATATGAGAAGCAGATGAGGAGCTTTGATGGCTCCATATATCCTTATATACACCCCATACTCCATGAGATACCAATCTCCTATTCTTTGTACTATTGCTTGGGCCTTATCAGTCATGCAAGGCATAGGTGCGTCAAACATGAACTAGTATAGGGGCGTAAGGAAGTAATCACAAATTTTGTGATACTCGGTTTTGTGCTTGTGCTCCAAGAGAACTTTGTAGTAGATGTGAATAGGAGGGTCAGTTGGCTGTCAGGCCTAGCCTATCCTGGGGTATTGGTGGCATACACATACCACGTCCAAAAGCTAGGAGGACATGTGAAAGTTGGGAAACTCGTTGGGGGTGGTCTCTTTGGTTGCTATGATAGAGTCTTCTAGAGATGTTGATAGGATATCAACCCAATTGAAGGATGACCCAATGTCAGTGCAATAGTATATGAGGGGCACCAAATATAGTGTGAACTTTGATGCATCTTGTTCCTTATACAACCTAGACAACATTGCTACAACATATTGGTACGACATCTTCAACGAGCTAGTGGGATATTCATCTGAGGGTCTTATTTTGAATGTCTTGTCAAGCTTGTACCAAAATTTGAATAGATCTTTTTCCTTGAGCAGAAATTTCTTGATAAGGTCTTCATACAACAACAAATCCCCTTTCTACAAGTGATAATATGATGTTATGTCCGATGCTCAGAATGATGTTATGGGGTGTCCATTGGTGTTGAGGATGTGTCTATTGTCTAGGTCTACATGTTTTACTATCCATGATATTGTGTATGCACATGGAAATACCACTATGTGGGTCGCCACCCTATGTAACTTTGATTTATGGATGTTCTTGAAGATTTTAAGTTCGTCTTCTTCTTATTATTAAGGGAAACTCTGGTTCTTAAACATTCGGAAGACTTTGCCCCATTTAACTAAAGTCCCCTTCTCTATAAATCCCTTGGTATCATCATAAATTGGATCTGGGGTGTCCACCTCTTCTTCTTTGTAGCTTATGCTTGCAGAGACTTCTGTCATGGGGGATTTGCTAACAATATTCTTTCACGATGACATACTTGAATATGCAATAAACATATTTACCATTAATACACCAAACCACTAATCAAAATATGATATTCTAATTGCTTCAAAGGGAAAAGAAGTGATGAAGTAAAACATTTGTCATTAGTTTTAGCAATTGTGTGAAGCTTTGGGATTTTCGAAAAAATCGGGAGTTAATGACAAACTTGTCAATGCATACTTGTATTGGTGTCTGAGGAGCTACTTGTTTCGATATTGGGAGGTGAGTCGCCATCTGAAGAGGAGAGGAAATTGAGCGACATGGAGAAAATTTGGTTGAATTTTGGGGCAAGTTTCCAAAGGGGGAAAAGATTTTGTGTATCGGTGTTAATGACACCAATACTGTTGACACTGATGAAGGGTATTAACCAATGTTAATGATACCAACTCCACCAGAGGGAAAATTATTGTCAAAGGTGATCACACTAACTCCAAGGGTATGCAAATGGTAGTATCGGCGGAGTTAGTATTAACTTCACTGATAAAGGGGAGACAATATCGGAGGGGATGTTAGAAATAATGGGAAGGAAGTACTGGAGGGGATGTTAGAAACTTCCCCGGTATGCAAAGAGTGGTACTGAAAAAGTTAGCACCAACTTCACCAACAAGGAAAAGGTAGTATCAGTGAAGTTAATATGAAGCTCGTTGATACAGAAAGGTTAGTAATGATACCAATGAGGTTTACCTCAAGTGTGTCGACACACAAGGTTAGTATCGGTATTATTCACCTAAAGTGTGTCAATATACTTAGACTTCGAAATGTGGCTAAGCCTTTAACCAAAAAATACGGCTAATATATTGGGGGTATGGTAGGTCATCAGGTTTGGATCAAACTAACTGGTTATGATTGAGCTCTCTCGAGCCAAGAACTCTAGAGATCAATCTTGTTGAGGAGAGGGAGAAATAATGCCAAGCAGTTAGAGCACGGAAAAGATGTATGGTCCACAAGGTGTTGGAGCACTTGCTCAGCCTGGGGAATTATGGCAAGGAATATGACCAAAGTAACTAACTGTTGGGGTTTGGATGGTGTCAAAGAGAGATACAGCGCAAAGAGGCAATAAGGTCAAGGTTTTTCATGTTTCAAACACGAGGATAGGGGCAGGGATAGTCGAACTAGGGTAGCATATGGCACGAGGAGGAAAATAGTTAGGTAAGCCTAGGGTAAATGAAGGCGTCGCGTGCTCGAAGAAGGTATAAGAGGTGAGTTTCATGGTGAGTTTGCCTCCTATGGAGAAAAAATATAAATTTAACCTAAATCGGAATATAAAAAGAAACATGCGGTGAATGAGGATTGAATGCCTACCTTGCACAATGGTGACACCTGTATAGAAGGTGGGTTTGAGGATAGGTGAGATTCCTTCCGCAAGGTTGCTTCGTACTTCGCTCCAAAAACTCTCTCTCTCTCTCTCTCTCTCTCTCTCTCTCTCTCTCTCTCTCTCTCAACCTGTATGTGAACTCTCAATCTTGACCTATCTTTATAGTTTTAGTTGAAATCAAAACCCTAATCTATTTTTGAGATTACCCCTAGTCTAAGTCATGCATGCATGAAATACACTTTTTAGACTCAATTGCTAAAAATAAGACTTTCACTTTTTAACTAAAGTGAATTACAAAATAGAATTTACTTTTCGAAAATATCTCGAACTACTTCTCGTATGTTCACACTGAACCTATGTGGAAGTTCTTGTTCGAGCTATAATTCTCAATATCAATTAGTTGGTCCTCTGATAACCCAAATACTCATGTTGCCAGTGTTAATATTATGGTAGCTGCGGGAGGTATTTACCTCCACGTGTGAACCTGACGAGAATAGAAGACTCTGGAAAGCAAGAGAAAACCCTAATGAGTTGGCTAATAACCCTAGAAGTCTTGTCGGCTCAAGAAGATAATTTA
>ML796703.1:7511-26664 GCA_009831015.1 Picea engelmannii | reverse complement strand
CCTCTCTCTCTCAGTAACTAAGGTGAGACGATGGGCCTGTGGGGTTTTCCTCTCTCTCTCAGTAACTAAGGTGAGACGATGGGCCTGTGGGGTTTTCCTCTCTCTCTCTCTCTGTGCGACTAAGGTGAGACGACGGGCCTGTGGGGTTTTCCTCTCTCTCTCAGTAACTAAGGTATCAATGGAGTTTATTAGAACTTTGTCGGAGACTTGGTGCCGAAGACAATGACCAGAAGGTGGTCGGTATCAATTTGTGAGTATCGGGGAGAGTCGTATGACCATTTCCAATATACTAACGAAGTTGCTTGGAAACTCATCGGTGTATCAGAGGGGTTCATGTTAATTTGACCAGTACACAATGACTTCAAACTCAAAAGTGTTAAGTGTGCTACCTTTCATGTGTACCGAAAATTTCAACACGAACTCATCGGTATTGTCTGTGACGAACTCGTCGGTATTGATAGAATCCCAAAAATTTGCAAGTTAGAAACCTCTAAGTGAAATATTGGAAAACTTCAATGGAGATCATAAGAATGGGATACCTTCATCAACAAGCTAAGAGAGTATTAAGACAAAAAGAAGGGTCACTTTTTCTTGGTATGAATTAACTCTTAGAACAATGATAAAAGAAAAAAGGGAAGGTGTTGGTGCTTGGAACAACACCTCTATAATGGGCCTGATTATTCCCTCTCAGTTTATTAATGGTATTTGGTGTTCTTGTTCTCCATCCTCTAGGTCCTCCACATACTAAAACTATTTGGTTGGTGCTAATGGCCCATAAAGGTCATATCAAGCAATTATCAATGATTTTTTTCCTATGAATTATTGTAGTGCACTCCATAACCTTAAAGTAATGAGGTGAATATGGAAGATGCATTAGATTTTTTATGCAAACGACCTCATAGAATGTTTAAGGCTTAAAAGAGCGTGGAAAAAATATATTGTCCACCATATGTTGACTTACCTTTGTGGGATAATTTTTTTTTAATTATAATAAGTCAAAGTCACGGCCTTTACGTTATACATAGCCTTGTCTATTATCTGGTCAGGAGTTGATTATTTTGTTCTAATCATTATGATGGGAAAATAGGGTGACTACACTAGTCTCTCCTAAATGTTTTCAAGCGGTTGTTCACTAGATTATTGATACTTCTCAACATTTGGTATGGATTCTACTCAATTTTGACAATCATCCGCTTAGATTAGCCAACTTGTATGCCTGAAATAATTCCAGTGAAGAGAGAGAGAGAGTACTATGTAGGCCTAAGCCCTTACAAGCAACCGACATGATCCATTGTAGGCCACACGAGTGAGACATCCACTCCAGAGTACAAGTGTCATGCTCCAATGGAAATGTCATGTATTGTAATGACTCCAAGGTGATGTAGTTACAAGGGTAAAGTCCACACCACTCCATCATGAGCCTCCATTAAATCCATCTATCCTCAAAATAAATGTACTCCATTGGGTTAGTGACCCCCTACAAGAACATTGTCAAAGCCCTATGCATCCCGATCCATCTCCAATCCTCCAAACAATAAACCAAGTTGTCATATGCCAAAGAGGGCTTGAAATCCTCCTCCATGATTACAATTCTCCACATCCTTGTGGGTTCTCTCCAAATAAGTGGCTCCTCCATGAGGCCTTAATGAAATGTGTCCACCCAACTGCCAAGATATTTTCAATGCCCAAGGGAAGAACATCGATCCTGCAATAAACTAAGATCAATTAGTCACTGAGCAAGCTATCTTAATTGTCCATATACATCATGGACCATCTCTCATGCTACAATCCACCTCAAACCATCTAGGGGATAAACATATACCATGTACTCCAAATCTCATGAAGCACCACCAAACATGGTCTAAGTACTTTTAGAGTAACCTAGAAATCTAACACTCCCTTTTTACGAGGAAAGTGTTTACACCAACACCTACCAACTCCCTCTACAACTCTACCAATCCTACTATATGCAAATTAGTATTGGTTGTAACCCCATAATCAACCATAGTATTCTGCAACAATGTTGTCAACAATGCTATAACAACATCTTGATCATTCAATCAATAATGACCATCTATGAATATGAAGGAATATCTCCTTAGAGAAAAAGGGACCTGCCAAACTCCATTATCCTCCAAGTTAGCATCACAAGCCAACATCAATGGACACCACATCATGAACTCTCTAGGACATCCTGCAAAGACAATCACATATCCATCCAAGATCAAGTCAATCCTAGAATACAAGCTCGTGTTATAGTCATCAAGCTATGAAAGGTCATCATTAACCTGTCAATATGAAAATACCTCTCATGTACCTCAAATCCTCTTGAAACTGAACCAACATGAGCTAGATCAAATCCCCCATCTTGAGAGAATCTAGAAGTAATAATATCGCTGACAGAAAATCTCTCAATATGAGAGAATCTATAATCTCTCATGGCTCTAAACTCCATAATATCCCATCAATTGCAACTCTAAAATCAATCTCAACATCCTCCATCAAGGTATCACACATCTCCTCCAATGAAAAACTATAAGTATCATGGATGGAAGAAACCACTACTACATGACTAGCATATATCCTTAGAGGTACACTCACCCTCGCTGATGATCTGGGTGCTCCTACTCATACATGAGCCTCTTACAATTTCTGAGCAAGACATCTTGGTCTCATGTGAGATGGGGTGGAAGGTGAGGGAATATCTTATCCTAGTCTCACCTCATCCTCACTTGAATTTGTCTCATCGTGTGCCTCGGGCTTAGTGTTTGGAACATGAACTTCCTCACTTTCTTCAATCATTGAAGGAAAGTCATGAGAACTTGAAACTCTCTCATCAATCTTCCCATCTCTACTTATCACAATCTTCCTCTGAGTTGGAATATAGAACCTGTAAGCTTTGGAAGAGCCACTATATCCAACAAAGATGCACTTTATATTGAAGGGTTCCAACTTTGTCCTCTTCTCGGCAAGCACATGAATATAAACTGGACTATTGAACACATGAAGATGAGATGGATCTAGTTTCACACCAATAAATGCCTCATCTTGTGTCATGTCCCTTGAGATTCTGTGAGGGCACCTATTCAAGATATACATTGATGTATTACAAGCCTCAACCTAATAATTCATTGGCAAATCCATGTCATGAATTAAAGACTTAGGAATCCCAATGATGGATTGATTCTTCCTCATAACAACCTCATTATGTTGAAGGTTGTAGGGTATAATAAACTCTTTCTTGATACCTACTTCCTTGCATAAAGAATTGAACTTCACAGAGGCATACACTCCTCCATTGTCTGAGCCAATTACTTTTATCTTTCTTCCTATCTAATTTTCAACCAAGGCCTTGAATTACATGAACTTGTTGAATACTTCATCCTTAGTCTTAGGAAATAGAACCAGGTCTTGCAAGAGAAATCCTCAATAATAGTGACATAGTAATAACTACATGTTAAGGAAGAAGAAGACATAGGTCTACATACTTCTAAATGGATTAGATCAATACTCCCTCTTGATCTATGCTCACTGCTAGGAAAATTGGTCTTGACATGCTTACCAAGAGCACATCCTTTGCGGGCACCTTCCTTCTCTATCTTGAAGTCTGGTAATCCTTATATTATCTTCTTCAAGATAAGCAATGGCCCATAATGCATGTGACCAAGACACATATGCCATAACTGACATGACATGGTACTACCATTCATCAATTCAACATGTTTCATTGGATCTGCCTACAACTTGTAAAGATCTCCAACACGAACCCCTTTTACCATAACATTGGTTCATCTTCAAAAGATAACCTTCTAAGAATCAAACTCGAACATACACTAAAGATCTACCATACATGATACTAAAAGAATATCCTTCTTCAACCCAAGAACATATAAAACATTACTTAACTCAAGAACATTTATATGGGTGTTTAGAAGGAGATAGAGCCAACTCCTCTCATGGAATAAGTCGCATCATCACCAAGTTCTAGACTAATGCCTCCCTCTTGTTTTTTGATCTAAAATGAAGAAGACTTGTATTCTTGAAAATATTTGCAAGTTAAATTTTATGTGTTAAAATGCAAATGGATCAACTTTGCAACACAACTTTAATAGGATTTACTCATTCAAGATGCATATAAACAGCAGCAAAAACAGTGAACAGAAAACACATAACACAACAAATGATAAAGGAGTTCACCCCTCTCTTGGGCTACATCTCCTGGTCCAGCTTCCAATGGATCATTTGTATTATTTTCTCAAAGTGCTTAAAAATGTGCTTTACAATGCTCAAAATGCCAAATAAACTGCTCCAATGGCTTCAGAACGTCCAAAAACCCCTAGCTAGGTTTTTTCGGCACCTCGTTTGGCCAAAAATCGAAGAAGATAAGCTTCCTGGAAGTCCCCCCTTCAAACTTGTTGTCTCTGCATCTACAAAACGCACCCTTGTTGGCTCAACCTAGCCCACACGCAGATTTAAGCGTTAAAACTCAGCATCAGGCGCAACCGCACGACCGGTACAAACTATCGAACAGTTACGCATTGGCCCTTAACCGTCCAAGGCCCACAGGCACATAGCCTCCATATGACCTCGCGCACATATAACAAAAGGGCCGAGTCCAAACCACAGGACAACAGTCGGCGCGCTGGTGGTTCTATGCACAACACATGTGACCGGGCTATATTAAAAGGGCTATGTTAAAACACATACGCGCGCCCGTGGTCATATTACAATACATGCGACCGGGGTTTAGTTTGAATGTGCGCGCAAAGGTTTAAACCATGGCCATATTACAATATAACATAACCACGGGCTGGGGCAAGGCCCCAGCCTGACCCCTCGCCCAAACTTACAACATTTCAATTCAAATAAAATCCGCACCGTATAGTGTTAAGAAACACTATGGTGGTGCGTTGGTTGGTGGTCTTTGCCAAATCTTTGCACGCGGGTGGAGGTCACGGGGTCAAATCCGGTGGACTCCAAATAAATTTTAAACCAATATATAGGGGACACGTGGCGGCCATTGATGGGGCCAAGTGTCGCCATTTCATTCATTGCAAACAAGCCATGTCACCTTCCAACTGTCCAAATAGTTGTCTGCCACATGTCGTACAGCCAGCCACATCAGTGTCCGTACGGACTGTACAGACTGTACAGTCAACACCCCTTTTTTTGCATGTTTGTCATTTGGAACAGAACGCGATATCTCTCGCTCCCGACGTCCATTTGAACCCAAAGGAGTTGCGTTGGGTTCGTAACGACGAGGCCTATGCTCCCGTTCGATTTGAAGTGATTCCGAGCACTTTGAATTTTTGAGCAAAATTTGATCCCCTGGATCATTTTTGAATCCACCTAAAAAAATATGTCATATGTCTTGAGACTTCACTATCCATATACCAACCAACACTAGACACAACGTTAAAAGAGAAACAAGAGATTAAAGACTTGTCCATCCTAGAAAATCTGGAATATAAAGAAGAAACAACCCTTCCAAGGGTCAAGGTGCTTCTCTCAAGCAACCTAGAGTTTCACATCCAATGACCTCAACTAGGTCAAGTAACTTTCCTAGGTAAACTCTAGTAGAAACACAAGCTCCCTCTTACTCAAGTGTGATCTCAACCATAACAAGCTCTAATACCATGTGGAAATTTCATGCACTCGAGTAATTAATGCAAAACTAAAATTTTACATTCTTCCAAAAAGATTTTTTGGATCTTAGCCCCAGAATTTCCGGCCCTTGGGATTGTTATAAATTAGAGTATAAAACAACAACAAAAGGATCATGATAATTCACTTCAAACAAGCCTAAATTTCCCAACAATTCAAGGAGAAAAGATACCAAACAAAGAGATAAGTTTCATCACCTCTTAGGGCAACTTATCATCCAATAAACAAATATGAAAATACATGTTTACAACAATGATTATAATAATACAACAACATTAAAATCAACCCCTTATATTCTTCCTTACATGTCAAATCACTTAACAATTTTCCCTTTTATTCATGTCTAAAAAAATGTTACATTTTGTAGATGTTGTGATAGCACTCATAAAAATTTGAAAAGGAGGACTTCCTTGCATCTAGCAATTAAGCATAATAAGGGGCATGCAAGCACCCATTTGCTTCAAATACTAAGCAATAAAATCGAAGAAAGCATGTCAAGGACTAATGAGGAAAATAATCCTTAATCCTGTATTTTTTTCCCTTTCTCCTTTTTAACCTCAATCCACCCCTCGAGGAGGTTCCATGTGGATTATTGTAACTCAAAATTCATATTTCCAATATTCATATGTAGTGCCAACTCCTTACTAGAATTGAAATTGTTGGATTCATCAAGACTCATCATTCCTTCTGATGGGACTTCATTTATAACTACCACCCTTAAGGGTGAAATCATGATATTCTTGTCTTCTTCTCTATCCTCCAAGGGAATATTTGATTCTTTAATCTGCATTTTTAGACAACCATTATTATATATCTTTGAAACGGTTGTTTTTCATTCTTTTACATTCTTATCATCTTCCTTTTTGGTTGAGCCCCGCTTGGGGACAACAATCCTAAAGATATCATGTTTGTTAATATATATGACATCAAAATATTGCATTCTCGTAATTCAAAACCAGAATCCATCTAAAATTATTTATTTATAATATCATTTCTAAATTATAAATACTAAATAAAGAACATATAAAACCTCATGTTAATTGTACTTTTGAATTTTATGATGATTTAACTATTTTATTTTTGTTAAAATAACATATTAATCTTATTATGGACAATTTTTCCTTCGCTTCCCAATGAAAAATTAATAATTTTGCATTTCGCTCAACACTCAAAATGCATACAACCAAGCGAGATAAACATATTAAAAAATAAAATAAAATCTCACATTATTTTTATTAATAATAAAGCAAATATACTATTACAACTTAAGTGGATACTTAAAATGATGGTTCTTGTTATAATATCTTGACGTATCTACATAAAGAGGGTTTGGTCTTCCAAGAAGAGTTGGTCTTCCAAAAGCAAGCACCTGCATTGAGACAATATGATGAGGTGTGATTCATTGACAATTTTGGACAGGCAAGAAAGAAAATAACATCATTATCTTTTACATGTATTCTTTTTTTAAATTGATCAATAAAGGCAAAAGCAAATACTAAACTATAAAGATAATGAGTAACCAACACTTAAAATTATAATAAGTGGAAGGCATCATTCAATGCCTTTACATAGGCTAATTTTAGTATGTTTACATGAACTTTCTCACATATGAATTGAAATTTGTTTTAAGGAAAAAAAAAAATCAATTTTTAATAGTAGATAATAAGTTTGTTTATTTTTTTAAATTTGAGGGAATGAGTAATTGGTTGGGATTATTAAGGTGAGGTTGAATTTTAAATTTGGTTGATGGTCATTATAAATTGTAAGTTAGCTATCAACAATCCATAAATTAACACTTAGCATAAAACTTACAATTTGAATTAGGGTTAAGATATCTCAAAATTAATTCAAGAATAACAATTTCTATTTTTGAAGTACCTACCCTTCTAGCCAAACCATAACAAACACACATCCTTAACAGAAATTGAACATGGATAGAACGAAATGATTCTCTCCTTAAAACCACTCAAACTACATACATTGAATTAGATAACTAATTTAATTATTATTGTTGCAATATTGTACCAATGGTAATACTCAAATGTGAGTTAAATTTCATATTTAAGCTTTGCAGTATCTATTTTATGTCGAATGTTATGTTAAAATTAATATTTTAATAACATTTTTATAAGTTGAGTTCATAATATAAATTGACTATTAATTATAATAACTAAATTTCATATTTTGTGAAGGTTATATAGTTTATAGATTAATTAGGTCATCCAATCTTTTAGAAACAAACATACATTTCTAAAGAATGTAAGTATTCGCTCACCATCGGAATTAATCAATGATAATTTGACATTCGTAAAATCCCTCCAATTTATAAATTGATGGTGCATTTAAGCGAAGTTTTCAAAATAATTATTAATATATTAATTGATAAAAATTGAATTTGGATTATGCATTTAAATGAAATTTTAGCATGGGTAGTTGAAGTTTTCAAAATCATTATAGATGTATTATTAAGATTTACTGAGAGCACTCAGGGGTGGCATGTGCAAGGGGGAATCTTCATGATCCCGGAGGAAATAGAATATCTTTCTACGCATGGGGACTTGGGAATGTCTCTAACAACATTGTTGAGGCATACTCCTTGTGGAGAGGTGTTTCTATTGCAAAAGAAGAAGGGATAACTAGGCTCTTGGTTATATGGGCCTCGAGGTTGGTAATCCGAGCTACGATCGACAAGTCTGAGTCAGGAAGCAGTGCTTTCAACATACTTATATCAAGGATTCATAAAGTCTTTTATGCCTTCAAAGAAATTTCCTTTTTCCATATTAAGCATGAACTAACCTCAAAGTAGATTATTGCGCTAAGTTTGTCTTCCTTTTTTAGCCAAGGAACCTCGATAAAAAATGGGGTAAGGGGACACCTCCATATACCTTAGTGGTTTTTTTATCATAGATCAATCCATACTTAATGTCAAGCAACATTGGGATGTGTCATTGGACGGATGGAAAAATGATAATGTTTCTCACACATTTGAAGTGCATGGGAAAGAGATGGGTTATTCAATGCAAAATGTGTGAGTTCCATGTGAAATGTGGGAGGAAATCGGCCATGGTGATTATTGTCTCAAGGGTTTTCAATGTGGTGGAGGGTTTGGACTGGTGCGATGCGTCAGGATGATCACTGGTAAGGTTTTAGGTCTCTACGAATCATCGACGACGAATTTGGGTGGTGGATTTGGAAGTTTCTCCTCCCTTAATTTTAGATGCTCCCTCGGCTCTGACCAGGAAATCCCTGGTCTTCACATTTCCTCTTTCTATGTTAGTTGTTGGTGGAAATTTATATGTTTCAGTCTTGCATTTTTAGAACAGTCTACATCCCTTTCTTCTTATCTTTTTCAAATTTGGAATTGGGAATTTTTGTTCTTGGGTTGTGTGCTCTGGTCTCCTTGTTTGTGGTTTGTTTCATAGTCTCTGTAGGAAAAGTATGGATATCCATGACTGATCAAAGGTCGATAAAATACTCCAATGACATGAGGATATTACTCAGGTGAACAATGACACCATTCTGCACATTTCTACGAAGTTCCCAGACCTGGAACATGTCGGTGCTAACACAACAAACATTATGAATCTCCTTTCAACTAAGATGCATAGGATTGATGTGTTGGAGGTTGAATGTCAACATCTTTAGTCACTGATAATTTTGTACCACCGGGATTCTCCCTCTTTGGCTTCAAAGACACAAGGCACAATGAATTCTATGCACGAAGGTCAGAATGATGAAGACACAGTGGGTTAGGATCTTGTTCCTGTGGAAGTTGAAGATGGCTCCCCTCATTCTGCTGAGGGGTAGGAAATTTAAGATAATGTGTCTCCATAACTAGTTTATGTTTTTTAGAGCAATTTTGTGTTGGTCCAGGAGAAAATTTTTGTAATGTTGTATGACTTTGTTGTTTGCTTCAACACAACCCTTTTATATTTATATAAATTTATGCTATGGTTAAAAAGAAGGATTTACAAAGATCACTTACGGAAATCCACTAAAGTAAAGTTTAAAACTTGTATCTTCTTGGGTATGAAGGAGGCTATTAGAGTCAAGTTTAAAATTTTCATCTCAAGTATGAAGAAGTTGTTAACTAAGGTTTGAGGAAAATTATTTTAAATTTTTTAATGTGAAGAGATTGATTAACCAAATTGCAAATTGGTCGGTAAAATGAGATGTCAACTCAAAAAGAAGCTATGTATGGGTTGAGATGAATCATCATTGGCATCAAATAATGGGTCAAAGGAGGAATTGACTAGGTGCAATGGCCCACCACCCCCTTCCTTACCATAAATAAATTAATGGAAAAGGTTTTACTTTAAAGTTATAGAGCTAATGGTTTCAAACATTTTATTTTGTAAGTAATGTCACTTTTTATTATATAGGTGATGTTGCTACCACTATTTTTGGACCCCGTAATACTCTCGTTAGCTACAACAATGGAATTAATCTCAACATCCTCCATCGAGGCATCACACCTCTCCTCCAATGAACACCTAGAAGTCTCATGGATGGAAGAAACCAAAGCTACATGACTATAATATCTCCTAGGAGGTACACTCACCCTCATTGATGATTTGGTCACTCCTACTTGTTCACGAGCCTCCTACAATGCCCGGGTAATCCATATTGTTCAATTGTGGGCTAGGATGGAAGTTCAGAACTAGAAGTTCTCCCGTCAAACTTCACATATCTACTTACCACAATCTTCCTTTGAGCTGGAATATATACCCTATAAGCTTTGAAAGTGTCATTGTATCCAACAAAGATACACTTCAAATTAAAGGGTTCCAACTTTGTCCTCTTCTCCTCATGCACGTGAATATAAATTGGACTACTAAACAAGGAAATTGTAGGGGATAAATTTCTCCCATGGATTAATTTTCCATGCTTTTTCCCCAAAAAAAGACTTGCCAATTTACATTTTTCCTAAAAACGATTTTCACAAATTCTATAGTATAAAATTATTTTACCTTAAAAATTCCCAAAATTTTATACAAACTATATAAAATCCTTAGAAATTTGAATATTTTTACGAAAATATTTCCAAACATCTTACAGTTTGCATGTTAAGGACTAGTAATATTCGCCAAGGTTTCTATATTTTATAATAAATCTCCACCCTTAAAATTGTCCCTGCTACTAAACACGCAAAGATGAGATAGATTTGGTTTCACACCAATAAATGCCTTCTCTTGTGTCATGTCCCTCAAGATCGTGTGAGGACACATGTTCAAGATATGCATAGATGTATTACAAGCCTTATCCCAATAACTCATGGACAAATCCATGTCATGAATTAGATACTTGGCAATTTCAATTATGGACCTATTCTTCCTCTTAGCAACCCCATTCTGTTATGGTTTGTAGGGTACAATCAACGCCCTCTTGATACCTACTTCCTTTCATAAAGAATCAATATTCACAGAGGTATATTGTCCTCCATTATCTGAGCAAAGTAGTTTGATATTTATTCTTGTCTGGTTTTCAAACAAGGCCTTGAATTCTGTGAACTTGTTGAATACTTAATCCTCGATCTTCAAAAAATAAATCCAGGTCTTGTAAGAGAAATCCTCAATAAAAGTGACGTAGTAACAACTACTTGTCAAGGAAGCAAAAGGAATAGGTCCACGTACATCAAAATTTATTATATCAATACTCCCTCTTGATCTATTCTCAATATTGGGAAAAGCAACCTTGACATGCTTAACAAGAGTACATCCTTTGCATACACCTTCCTTTTCTATCTTGAAGTCTTTTAATTCTTGTACTAGCTTGTTCAAGATAGGCAATGCTCCATGATGCAAGACATATGTCCCATAACTCACACAAACTCAGTACTGGCATGCATTAATACAACATGCTTCATTGTATCTACCAACAATCTATAAAGACCTCAAACAAGAACCCCCCTTTTCCACAATTTGGGTTCATCTTCTAAAGATAACCTCCTAAGCATCAAATTCAACTATATACTAAAGGTCTTCCATACAAGATACTAAAAGAAAATTCTTCTTCAACCGACGAGCATACAAAACATTACTCAACTCAAAAACATCATCCATGGGTATTTGGAAGGAGAGAGAACCAACTTCTCTCATAGGATAACAAGCATCATCATTAAGTTCTAGACTCATGCCTCCCTCTTGTTCCTAAATCTGGTTGAATAAAGATCTATTGTATATCATATGTCTTGAGGCAGGCTCCATTGTCCAGATACCAACCTACATTAGACACCGTGTTAGAAGATAAACAAGAGATCAAATACATATCCATCGTGGAAAATTTGCAATATGAAGAAGAAACAACCCTTAGAAGGGTCAAGGTGGTTCTCTCAAGCAACCTAGGGTTTCACATTAAATGACTGTAACTAAGTCAAGTACCTTTCCTAGGTAAACTCTAGTAAAAACACAAACTCCCTTGTACTCAAGACTGATCTCAACCATAACAAGCCCTAATACCATGTAGAAATTTAATGCACTTAGGAAATTAATGTAAAACTGAAATTTCACCTTCTTCCTGGAAGGTTTCCCATATATTAGCCCTATAGTTTTCATCCTTTAGGACTACTATAAATTAGAGTATAAAATAGTAGCAAGAAGATCACAATAATTCACTTCAAACACCCCCATACTTCCCGGTAATTCAAGGAGAAAATATACCAAACAAGGAAATGAGTTTTAGTCCCTTCTAAGGCAACTTATCAGCCAATAAATTAGATCTGAAAATGCACTTTTATAACAGTAATTACAATAGAATAAAAACAATAAAAAAAACCCTTGTATTCTTCCTTAGATGTCAAATCACTCAACAATTTTCCCTTTTACTCGTGTCCAATCAACAAGACATAAATGGCTATGAATAGTAAAACATAAAGAACCCATATAGTTGAAATTCAAATCTAACAATTACAGAAGATATGGGTAGCTAGAAACCTCATGGAACTTCATATATAAACTCGATATGAAGTATAAGTACACACCATATCTTTCTCTCAAGGCTAGTACATAAACTCTAACTATCCATAAATCCCTAGTTAGGGTAAATCATCAAACCCTACCTCAACCAAGAAGATCCAAGTGCAAGAATCTCTCCAACACAGCCTCCAAGGAAAGATGTTCTCCTCTTCTCTCCTTCTTCGCAAGTCAAGCATGGTGTTTTCTCTCAAAAACATAATCTTTAATCTCCAATAGATAAATCCTAACCCTTGAACTCTAAGATGCTCCAAGAAACTCCAAGAAGACCAATAAACCTTAGCACCGAGAGAGAGAGAGAGAGAGAGAGAGAGAGAGAGAGAGAGAGAGAGAGAGAGGCCAACAATACTATGTGGGCCTAAGCCCTTACAAGCAACCTTCATGAGCCCGTATAGGCTACACAAGTGAGAGGTCCATTCTAGAGTACAAGTTTCATGCTCTAATGTTGATGTCATGCACAATAATCCCTCTAAGGTGATGTAGCTACATAAGGCAAGTTCACACCATTTCATCATGAGCCTTCACAGACTCCATCTATCATCCAAAGCAATGTACTCCACTGGATCAACTACCCCTTGCAAGAACATTGTCGAAACCACGGGTATTCGAAGCCATCTCCAATCCTATGAATAGAAAACCAAAACACCACATGCTAGCTAGGGCTTGAAGCCCTCCTCCATGATGCACAATGCTCCACATCCCTTGTAGGGAACTCTCCAAACAAGTGGCTCCTCCATGGGACCTTAATGAAGGGCATCAACCAAACAACCAAGAGATCTTCAACACCCAAGGGAATGAGACTAAACTCACAATCAACTAAGGTCAAGCATCCACTAAGCAAGCTATATCAACTATGCATATCCATCACAGACAATCTCTAGCGCTACAATCCATCTTGCAACATTCAATGGTTGAACATATACCATGTTCCCCAAATCTCATGAAGCACCCCCAAACATGGTGTAAATACTTTCAGAGTAACCCAAAATATAACATCTCCTATAAGAATGATTCCTTATTTAATTCATTGGCTTTGAAAGCAAACTTAAAACCATCGATAAACAAAGATTAAAATTGAAGCTTATGATTAACCACATCTTTTATCATTGTAACTTGATTCGTGCCTAGTCTATTACATCTCCAAGTAGGATGTGTTCATTTTTGGTAACTTGGAGTAGATGAGTGTATTTGAAAGAGTATCAATACTAAGTCATTGTGAATAAGGATCATATATCACCTACATGTATGGTTTTGCTTTTTTATTGTTGTAGCTTGATTTGCAACTAGTGTATTTTTTTTGTTGGAAAAAAATCATAACTTCTTATTCATAAAAAAGAAAAAAGGTTACATTTTGTAGATGTTGTGAGAGCATTCGTAAAAATTCAGAAAGTAGGACTTCCCTATGTCTAGAAATTAATCATAATAAGAGGCGTGCAAGCACCCATTTTCTTAAGATACTAAGCAAGAAAATTAAAGAAAACATGTCAATAACTAATGAGGAAAATAATCCTTGATCCTGTCTTTTTTCCATTGCTTCTTTTTAACCTCAATCCACCCCCTTGGAGGAGGTTCCCCATGGATTGATTGTAACTTGGAATTCATAATTCCAAGATTCATATGGAGTGCCAAATCCTTAATGGAATTGTAGTTGTTGGATTCGTGAAGTCTCTTCATTCCTTCTAATGGGTCTTCATTTACAACTACCACCCTTAAGGGTGGAGTCCCGATATTCTTGTCTTCTTCTCTATCCTCCAAGGGAATATTTGATTCCTTAATTTGCACTTCTAGACAACCATTGTTAACCTTCTTTGAAACTCTTGTTTTACTTTTTTTTGCATTATGGTCATCTTCATCATCTAAAAATGGTTGCTCACATGATTGCAAACTTTTTTGCTTTGATTTGTGTCCTTTTTTTCTTTTTGGCTTAGCTCATGTGCTTAGGGACAACAATCCTGAAGATGTCATGTTTGTTGGTAGATTTGACACCAAAATGTTGCATTCTCATATTTCAAAACTTTAGTCCATCTAAAATTATCCCTTTATAGTATCATCGTGTCCAATAAACCCTAGTTGATATCAATACTAACACATATTCAGACATATATAATTTGTATATAATATATTGTGTTTCCAAATAAGATTTATCCATTTTTAATAACTTAAACAAGATGAGTTTATTTGAAATTCTAGTACTAAGCCTTTGTAAATAAAAATCATATATACTTAATATTAATTGTAGTTGTAAATTTTGTAGTGATGTATCTAAGACATCTTTTCAGCTGGCAAGAAGGGATGTATCTCCTTCCATTTTCGGAATTGCATGCCATTAAATTCAACGGCGTCTATATCACAAAGCATTGGAGACACAAGCTCATATTATTATTTATTAATAATAAAGCAAGTATTCATTGAACTATTACAAACTTAAGTGGATACTCAAAATGATGGTTCGTGTTATGATATCTTAATCTATCCACATGAAGAAGGGTTTGTCTTCCAAAAGCAAGCACCTATATTGAGATAATATGATTAGGGGTGTATGATTTATTAACGATTTTGGATAGGCAAGAAAGGTGTGTATGATTTATTAACAATTTTGCATAGGGCAAGAAAAAAATTAGCATCATTATCTTTTACATGTATGCTTTTTAATTGATTAATAAAGTGAGAAAGCAAAAACTAACCACCCTAGTTAAAAAACAAATTTTAAAAAGTGCATCTTGCAATGCAATGCTTTTGTATATGTTAACTTTGGAAATGTTAAATTAAATAAGTTTACATAAAAATATAGATAATAATGAATAATTTTTTATTTTTTTTTTAATTAAAAACAATAGCAAAAGCAAATGGTTGGACTTATAGAGATGAGTTTAAGTTTTAAATTAAATTTAGTTAAATATTATTATAAATTTTAAATTAATTGTAAATAACCCATAAATCAACACTAATTACGAAACTTATAACTCAATCTAGAATTAAGATATCTCAAAATTAATTCAAAAAGGACAATCTTTATCTTAGAAACACCTACCTTTCTAGTTAATCCATAACAAGTATCTTAAAAGCACCTACCCTTCTAACTAATCCATAACAAGTGCATATCCTTAACAAGAATTGAATGTGAAGGGGAGGAAAGGAAATAATTCCATAGATAAAACTATTAAAACTACAACTTTTAAATTAGATAACTAATTTAATTATTACTATATAATATTGTACTTAACAATAATGCTCAATTATAAATTAAATTTCATATTTAAACTTTTTGCTTTATAATATTTATTTCATATCAAATATTGTATTAAAATAATATTTTAATAACATTTTATGAATTAATAATCTAAAATGATTATTAATTACAAAATTGAAATTTGAAATCCAAAACTTCCAACATCTTGTAAAGGCTAGCAAAAGTTTAGAGATTAATTAGGTAACTTGATACTTAAAAAAAACACATATTTACAAAGAACACATATCACTTCACTCTGAGAAATTAGAAATAGTCAAAAATGATTTGAGATTCCAAAAATACCTTTAATATGATCTATAAAATTGAATTTAGATGGTGCCAATAGGAAAAAGTTTTCAAAATTATTATAAATATATTAATTGATAAAATTGAATTTGGACGATGAATTTAAATGAAATGTTAATCATTATAAATATATTAATTGATAAAATTGAATTTAAATGGTGCATTTAAATGAAATCTTACCTTGGGTAGATGAAGTTTTCGAATCATTATACATGTACTATTAAGATTTATTACGACCACTTAAGGAAAGCCATTACAATAAAGTTTAAAACTTTCTTTTTATGTATGAAGAAGTCTTTTAGAGTAAAGTTTAAAATTTTCATTTAAGTATGAAGAAGCTCTTAATTAAGGTTTGAGGAAAATTATTTTAAATTTGTTCATGTATATACTATTAAGATTTAAGATTTATTACGAGCATTTAAGGAAAGTCATTACAATAAAGTTTAAAACTTTCTTTTTATGTATGAAGAAGTCTTTTAGAGTAAAGTTTAAAATTTTCATTTGAGTATGAAGAAGCTCTTAATTAAGGTTTGAGGAAAATTATTTTAAATTTGTTCATGTGGAGATATTTATTAATGAAATTACAATTTGATTAGTAAAATGAAAGTCTTTTAGAGTAAAGTTTAAAATTTTCATTTAAGTATGAAGAAGCTCTTAATTAAGGTTTGAGGAAAATTATTTTAAATTTGTTCATGTGGAGATATTTACTAATGAAATTACAAATTGGTTAGTAAAATGAAATGTCACCTCAAAAAAAAAGTTACATATAGCTTGAGTTGAATCATTGTTGGCATTGGAGACGAGATTCAAGGAGGAATTGACTGGGTGCAGTGGTCTACCACCCCCTTCCTTACCATAAATAAATTAATGGATAAGGTTTTGCTTTAAATTTATAGAGCTAATGGTTTCAAATAATTTATTTTGTAAGTAATGCCACTTTTTTTTGTAGGTGATATCACTACCTAGACTATTTTTGGACCCCATAATATTCCCATTAGTTGCAACTCTGGAATCGGTCTCAACATCCTCCATCGAGACATCACACCTCTCCTCCATTGAACAACCAAAAGTCTCATGGATGGAAGAAGCCAATGTTACATGACTAGCATATCTCCTAGGAGATACACTCATGCTCACTATTGATCTGGGCACTTCTACTTGTTCACAAGTCTCCTACAATGCCTAAGTAAGCCATCTCAATCTATTATGGGTTAGGGTAGCTCTCTAATTAAACTTCACATCTATACTTACCACAATCTTCCTCTAAGTTGGAATATAGACCTTGTAAGCTTTGGAAGTGTCACTGTATACAACAAAGATATCTTTCATATTGAAGGGTTCCAACTTTGTCCTCTTCTCCTCATGTACATGAATATAAATTGGACAACTAAACTGATCCGGATTTATGTAGGAACACAATGAAATACAGAAATACACATAAATGCAGAGATGCAACGGAAATAAAACTTCATTTCATTAATAACAAATGACTGAAAAATGCTTACAGACAAAATGGAAATAAACTAGCTAGGGCGTTAGTAGCTTATCTCTGAGAAGAGATGTGGTGGCTACTGGCCTATGAACTGTCTATTACAATGAGGCTCGAAGGCCTATATATTACTGAGAAACAATGGAAAACCCTAAACATCCAAAAACCTAACCCTGGGAGCTGAAACGCCAGAATATGGGCCCCGTTGGGGTAAATTGGTACATCAATTTCCCGGGGTCGTAACTTTGACATACTATCTTCGTTTGACGCAAATGATACATCGTTAGAAAGATCTATCCAAGGACTACACTATTGATAGCAAATATTAAGACAAGAACAAACTCATATTTGTTGGAGCATTCATGCCCAAAAAACGTCGTTTAGGGCCTCAAAACAGCTCCGGAAGTTCAGGACCCGAAGAACTGCTAAAAATAGTAAATTGTGCTACAATTAAGGAAATTAAAAAACTGAAAGAAACAATGGTGTGGGTCCAAGTGGAATAGGCGAGTGGCCACCAATATCCACCTGGATCAGTCCTCCCCCCTTAGGAAGCAATGGTCCCCATTGCGTTGAGTTCCTCCATGAGATGAGGAAACTTCTGTTGAACTTGGTCCCTGGTGAAGGAGTTGGCCTGCTTTAACAACTCGATATAGTTGGATCCTCTGTTGGCAGGTGTTCTTGATCTGTGTGTCCATAATTCGATCAGTTCTAGCTTGTTCCATGCAATCTGGGTTTAACTTTGTTGGTGTGAGTTGTTCTGCCATGTCGGATGTGTCTAGTAGAGGTGGAAAGTAGGGCAGAAGGCGGTCCACATTGAACACTGGGTGCAGACCAAGGAATGGTGGAATACCGATCTCAAAGGCATTGTCCCCTACAACCTTTGTGATGGTGTATGGCCCATATCGAAGTGGGCAAATCTTGCGGTAGGGTCCAGACAGGTGCTCCTTTTGCAAATGTAGCCACACTTTGTCGCCCGCCTGGAAGTTGTGTGGCACTCGATGTTGATCATGTCATTGCTTGTAATTAGCATTGGCTTTGTCCAAGATGTCATCAACTTGTTGGCGGATGTGTTGAATGTGCTCAATGAAGTTGTTTGCCTTGTCAGCCTCAGACTGGACATGGGCTAAACCTGCCTGAGTAGCCACAAATGGCATGGCTACGTCAATGGGACATAGTGGTTGGAATCCCAAGCCCACTTGAAAGGGGTTGTGGTTGGTTGAGCTATGGAGAGCTCGGTTGTAGTTGTGTTGTACATCGGGGAGGCTCTCATCCCATGTAAGTGGATGCTTTGAGTTGTACATGCGCAGAATGTGTACAATCATCCGGTTGACAACCTCTGTCTGGCCATCAGTTTACGGATGGAAAGTTGTGGACTTGGTGAGCTTGGTGTCCAGCATTGACCAGAGGCTGGCCCAAAATGTACTAAGGAACCTGTTGTCCCGATCTGAGATGATAGACTGTGGGATCCCAAAGTGTACCCACACTCGTTCAAAG